>JAVFBZ010148373.1:0-10259 GCA_032466195.1 Katharina tunicata | reverse complement strand
CCTGGATTGTGTTGAAGAAACAACATCTCATTCCTACAGACAAATAATTGACTTTCCAAGATAATCAATTTCTCACTCTTAAGTTGAGAGTCAACTGCAGTCAACTTTCGCACATTCATTTACTGGTTATGTTGAACAGGGGCGATTCCCCAATGGCCTTTCTAAAGTCCAAATTCTTAGTTCTATAGAGGTCAAAGTAGAACTAAAAATAGAACTGTTAAATGTGCATGTAATCTTACAGTTTAGACTGAAAATTTACTTTGAAATGATGTTTGAACAAGAGTGATTGTGCTAAATATGGACCAGGAAATGAACACATGCAAGATTGTTCTATAAGTGACATCATGGCTAATATCTTGAAATGAACACATTTTAGCAAACTTGGATTGTCCAAGATGCAAAATAGTCCAACTGGCAATTGTGCCAAGTTTCCTGCCTAACTGATGCAAATTGACACAGCCTCAGCATTTTATGACTTTGGTCAAACCTTCCCAAAAACAAGAAGCCCACCAAACCAGTTCCTGATCTAAAAATCACAGGTCAGGCTGCCTGCAGTAAGCTCTGTGTACAAGGCGTTGTTACTGTGTAAGTGCATAATGTTGAGAGCACGTTATCAAACCACAATAACAGACACAAAAAGCCAATCCGTTAGTTTTTAATACTGTTAAGTGTGAGCCGTGCCTACCTGTGTCTGTAATAAATCCAGGAGTAGCCACTGATGGTATAGGTACACAGATATGTGTTTTAGTGAGATGAAGACACATTTCCTGATGTTTGTTATATGGGGTAACCGTCAAACCGTCTTTTGGCTTGATCCTGCACTCCTCTGATATTTGTTCTTCACTTTGTAGTGTTACTGAAAGCTGTGGGTAAAAAACATGAAGTTAACATTGAGTATTGTCATATTTAACTCTTTCAAACTGATACCTAAAATAAATAGTACACAGAAATTTCTATTGCAATGGATTTACCGATTTATGGTATTCAAAAGAGACGAGCTTTATTCTATTTGTATGATTATATTAAACAAGTTACAAGACGTAAAATTCATTATTTATTTTTGCAATGTAGGATTACATGAACAGGACAATTTGTGGTTAATCCTGCCACATCTTTCAAAAATATTTTTGAAAATATAACTTAAAATGTCATCAAACTTGTAAAGAACACTGTTAAAATTTCTCATAATACAATGTATATCAGGTCTCCCCTCAAACATAAATTAAACTGGATCTTCTTCCGGGTATGTTGCTGTCTTTGTGAAAGCTTTTAGTACCAGAATAATACGGTCCCAGTTTTTCTGTTGCTTTTTTTAAAGCTGTTGACTGACTGGGTTTTATCTCTAGTTGCAGTTCACATAATAGGGAATGGGTTAAAGCATATAGTTCACCATGCATGTACCCAAAGTGCACTCTACTAAGCCATATCAAGCAATATTTTGTAATAGTTAAATTCAACCTATGAAAACTTTCCCATGAGCGAGGAGTTTATTCATTTATTTGATTGGTGTTTAACATCGAACTTAAGGGTATATCACTCATATGACAACTTTGCATTGCGTAGAATATATGAAAACTGAAAAGGAACTTGTTAAAGACCACCCCACAATCCTCTTAGCCAATGAAAAAGTTTGCTTATATACAGCCTACCTAATAAAGGTTGATAGGCATGAGTGATGAGTGTTTGAGATAAGGTTACCTGCACACATGGGACTGTGCTGTCTGAGAAGTCAAACACACCCACAATGTCCTCTCCTAGTTTGTAAGCCATTTTAAACAGACAAAACCGGCCAACTTTACCACGGGCGTTAGTGATGTTATATGTATCTGAAAACAAAGTAATTTACAGTCCTATCAGAATTATATAAGGATGTGTTTCAAACAACAACATGTTACATGCATTTATTAGGATTGAGAAAATTCCTAAGAACAAAGCAATGGTCCATGGTATAAAACTGGATAAAAGTAATTAAAGTTAAACTCCAAGTGTGACTGAGATAAATCTACAACCAATCATCACTTTCTTCCAACACGGAATAAGGTAAATAAGGAGTTGAAAATGATTGGACAAAATGTACCAGCAAAGTCCAGTTGGTCGAACAATTTTAAATGCAGCATATATCACAGCGTTTTCGATAAACATTTATAGGCTAGCAAGTTTATAACTCTGTAATATTAAAGATAAATAAAATTAAAACAAATTTTCTTTTATATTCATTATTAGTCATTAGAATGTACAAACTTTAAGCAAATTAATAAATTTTTATTTGAAATAATTATTTGGTGGTTGATTCGGTGCGTCACTCCTAAAAACTAAACAAAAAAAAGTTAATTAGCAATGGCTAGCCTACATTACATCATATTTTTTGTGTGTACTTTGGACGCTGCGGTTTGCCCCGGAACTAACTACATGTATGTAGGCTACTCATCGCAGGTTTGACATTCATGGTCTAGCTCCACTATGTTATTGTTAGTTATGTTAGTTATTACCCTATACAATAATACTGACGTGGAGATTTTCTAGCTGTGACTGTTGAGATGACCTGTAGAGCTATATCTAGTAGGCTATTCTCCTGCCTCTGTGACTTCAGGAATGGGTTAGAAGGGGTCACTTCCTCAGGCTCATTGTATACACTGATATCATTCAGACCTGTAATACAAAGTTACAGAAACTTTGAATAACCGTAATCCTTGACAAATTGTCTGAAAGTGATATTTTATGCTTGTTGTAAGTCTATTTAACACCTATTTATACACAGTGGAACAAAAAACTAGAATGCCAATACGTTCTGGAATTGTACATGTCATAACCAGATTTCCCTGACATACTGGCACACAACATTGAGCAATATTTTCCTAAGTTACATATCGTAAAATATCATGACTTGGATGGACATTCTTAACAGATTAGTTGCATCATTAGACCACATCAGTTTGACATGCAGGTAGACAGTAAACCAAGAAACTAGTGTGATGGAATGTTCAGGTTAAGGATTCCCTGATATATACAATATTATATGATGTTTGTGTGTTTGAATGGTGATTAACGTCGTACTCAAAGGTATTTCATTTATATGACGACGGATTCTCCACTTCTTAATCTGCTCTACTCATTACGGCGGAAAACCGTGAGGAAACCTCGTAAAAACCGCCCCCGCGATTGCCGAAGCCACCTCGTGTGACTCCCTCATATACCTCAGATCCACTGGGAGGCTTTAACCCGTGCCGTACATCGAAGGAGGATCTGCAGTCAGACGCGCTAACCACTGAGCCACGGCACGGGCCCCAATATTATATGAAGTATTCAAAGGCTGCATACCGTATAAGACCATGACCCTGATTGGTATTCGTAACAGTTTAGTTGGGTGATTAAGCCTCTGTGTGCCTATTGTCAGCTTATAGGAGTACTTCACAGCCTGACCTCTAAATGTGGGAGGGGCATCTTGGGGAAGACAGTCTCTATACACATCTGTAAAAAACAAAAAAATTATTTGTTTATTTGTTTGTTTGATTGGCGTTTAAAGTCATACTCAAGACTATTTCACATATATGACGACTTAATATTAATTATTAATTTGCTGCGCCGGTGTATAGTGGAAAACCGTGAAGAATCCTCATAAAAACCGCTCCACGAACTCCGCAGCGACCGGAAAACTAATTTATATACCTAAAGTTCACAGGACAAAAAAATGAATGCAAAACTTTGATTACCCTTCAAAAATACTGGTAGTATAAAATGCAAAAAAGCTCTTTAATTTGGGTTTCATGTTGTACTTTAGGTTAATTTCACTCATACGACAGTTTGCTAGCCCAATGGATGAAGGAAACCACCCTAAATGACAGGGCAACACAGAAGACACAGCAGTACATTTACAGGTCAAAAACAGACAAAACACTACAGTGACTACACTTTTAATGGTTGTCTTACGAGACGCTGTCTAATGTTTGAATGCAGCACTGTCATATAAGTGAAATACACTTGAGGACTGCGTTAACCCCCAATCAATCAATCAATCAATCAATCAATCAACCTGATGCCCCTTAGCTTGAGAGTACCAGGGCACAGGAGGCTCTCACCAAATCAACAACCTCTACAGCGTTCATACTTCAATTTAGGTAGTGCAACGGAGGCTGCTTTCAAGGGTTCTAGGTTCGATTCCCGGTTGAGGCATGTACAATTTCCTTGCTCTACAATTTATAAACATAAATTTTTACTCACATGTTTTCTTTTCTCCAGGAAGAAGTTGAAGATCACAAAATAAAATCTTTGGTTTTGTTGACAAAACTGTTAAACCTCTTTCACCTACAGAAAAACAAACAAACAAGTTGGAAGTTATCATTATAATTATAAAACAAAACAAACAATAAATGGCTTTAAACAATTTTTTTTTTAAATAATGTGGAAAGCGCAACAGTTAGAAGTAAACAGGTTACAAAAAAAATAAGTCTATAGTTCTAAACAGAATGAAAAAATGCTTGATTATAGCTGTTATACCACGGTCAACAATAATATTAGATTTTGAAGCAAAATTCCCTCATTATATTCCTGTATGATGCACAGATGGGGACAACCCTGTCAGGCACATGATATTATACAAGGCAAGTCAGCGGCAAATTAATTTAACCGATCATCCATGGCGCACACAAAATATCTGTGTCATTAATATCCATACATTATCACACAACTACATGTGTAAAAGTTGCATACCTTTACTGGGGACAAATGATGTTTCACAGGCATTAGTTGATACTTCTAATGTACTGAGAGATGTTGAACGTAATAACTTCACTTTGGACTCGCTCACTGAGCACTGACAATGGATCTGTACACTGGCCCAGGCTATCTGCTCAGCCGATTCCCTATACGAGTAATACAAAAAAAACCTTTCCAACTTTATTCCAAAGTTTGTATACCTTACTCAATTACTTGTTGTTACTTTCATTTTGTGGTATTAATTTGAAGGATAGTTTCAGGTAATACTACATCAGTGCGATGCATCAAGGGCAAGTGTTACACAGATTTGTCTTTGAAACATTTTTATCAGTTAAAAGTATTTTCGTTTTACTTGGAACAACACTCTTTTAGTCCAGAAAATTGTGCAGACTGAGATCCTTGCTGGACACCACAAACCTCAGAATCAGGAGCCAAATCGCCACCAGTAAAATGTTGGCTCCTGAACACACTCAGCCATCCCACCCTTTATGGTACAAGTACCATTGGTGGCGATTTGTTGCCCGAGTCTCAGGGTTGGTGTCCTACAAGAGTCTCAGCCTGTCAAATCTTATGAAGTAATATCTGTTCAACCTAGGAGAATGTCACCCAAATAAAACATTAGTTTTTATCATTAATATTTATAAAATGACACTTATGCAGAGAGATGATCACTGAATTTTCAAATGAGGTATAGATCCTTTAAAAAAAGCAAAAATGTTATTAAACTACAGTATTTTCCGCTGGACATTGATCACATCAACGCTCATTTCCTTTTATTCAAACCCAGATGACAACTTACGGTCTGTTGGGGGTTCCTTCACTTGACGCAGCATTTTTGAAGATCACATGACATTCAATACTTTCCCCTGCCAAGTATACAGATCCCCTTGGTAAAATGGCAGTTACTTCAATCATGGTTTAAACCTGAAACCATAAAAACTGAATATATGTACATGTGCTCTGACATATATTAAGCTGATTTAGTGCAATGGTTGGTCCGTGCAATTACTAATTACCATAACCTTACCTACTAGTGTTATTTTAAATAAATAAATTTCATTTAGACATTTGACTGAATGTTTTGACTTAGAGTTCTATTAAAGTCAAATTCAATTGAACTTTTTATTTCATGACAGGACATTTTAACAGGAAAGTGTTGTAAGTCTCTTTATTAATGGTTGCCAGGAGACAAAGGGGGCCAACCTACAATTACAAAGCTGTATATCATTTAATTTTTATAACAAATAAATAAAAAAATTCCAAAATACATAAGTGAAAAAATGTGCAATTAAAACTTGCGAACAAAATGTATATTTGTTTACAGTGTACATGATACTGTATGATGACGTAGAAGGAAAACTTCCCTCTGCGTTATTGGGACTGTACATATTACTGGCAGTAATACAGAAAATGTAGATATCATGAAACATTACATACATGTAAAATACCAAATGTCATAATTACATTTTCGATTACCAGATTCATTTAAAACTGGACAAAACAAGGTTAGTTTGACTAATTTTAATCAATTGGAAACATTTAGCAACGAATGTTGAATTTAGAAAGAGTATTTCTCCAAAGACTAGATATGTATAACACAGTGGCGGATACAGGATTTTGTGAAATCCTAGCTCAGAGTCAATTATCCTAGCTAATTAGGTGAAGGTCCAGGGACTGCCTAAGCCCCGGAAGCTCTGAATATGAGGATAGCCGGAGAGAGGATCTCAGATTATATTCATAATGTTTGTTTGTTTGTTTGATTGGTGTTTAACGTCGTACTTAAAGGTATTTCATTTATATGACGATGGATTCTCCACTTCTTAATCTGCTCTACTCAATATGGCGGAAAACCGGGAGGAAACCTCGTAAACACCGCCGCCGCGATTGCCAAAGTCACCTTGTGTGACTCCCTCATTTACCTCAGGTCCACTAGGAGGCTTGAACCTGTGCGGTACATCGAAGGAGGATCTGCAGTCATATATTCATAATGAAATTTGGGTCTAGCATTGTTATACGACGACTATCAGTACAATGAGTCTTTGGCGAAGGGGTTGTACTTTGAAGTGATATAATGCGTGGATTTTAATTGTTGTGAGCAAAAAACAATCACCAAATCTGCCTCGGCAATCGGCATACATGTAATCAAGTGTTTAGCGTATACTGCATGCTTGATGGAATACTTTGTTCCTAGGGTTATAATGAGGAGGTATTATGCAACAAACGTTCACATTAATAAAACTATTTTATGTCCATATTTTAGTTGCTTGTATAGACATATGTGTCTTGCGTAACCGATTTGCGAAACCTATCGGTTTCGTTAACATTTTAGCCTCTCGATCGATCGGTTCCATGAGCAAATTTGCCGTAAACGATTTTTCGGTTAAGCATGTGACGCAAATTTCTAGGCCTGCAAAAAGTCTGTGCACATGTATAATTGAAACATTTTTGTATTGTTTACGAAGTGACCGCTAATAATATTTTCGGTTTTAGGGATAACCCTCTCTGACAATAAATTGCTAATGTAAAATTTCATTTTTATTTACATCATTTTCCCTGTTAGAGCTAAATTGACACCCCAGCAGACTGTAACATCCAAAAAACCTACCCCAGCCAGGCTGATGGTAGGTTGAAGTTGACTGTTTGGATAATGTTGATTTAAAGTAGTGATAAAGTGATCTATATCATCTCTGGAATGCTGCCAGAGGATAAATATATCATTCAAATATCTTAAGCACAACAGGTGCTGTTAAGCACACTTTCCAAGGGCTTCATGTTCCCACTTCGCCATAAAACTGAGGCATAATTGGGACTAAATCATCCGGTCACAGCGCAGCCCCTGATTTGCCGGCACATTTGACCACCGAACTCGAAATCATTTTACAGTTCCAGTACCACAGTAGGAAGATGGTGAGGATCGGGATACCTGTGGAAAGCATTTTTAACAGACCAAAGGCCTGCCCCACAAAGATAGTAGGAACTAGATGCAGTTGCTTTCAACTGGCTGGGCTAGAGCCCTCATTTGTCTCTGTGTACATTGTGTAAACACAATAGCCGGTATCCCGGCCAGCAAGCGGTCAGCATGTGTGTCTTGTGTTCACTTGGAAACCTGGAGGTAAATACTTCAATTGATTGCCATTCGGTTTCCTTAAATCATCAGTAGCTCGCGAAATCGAGAGCTCATACACAAGGTACATGTAAGAGCTTCAGTTCAGCTTCGCAACACCGCCGTCGTTTTGAATATCATTTGTTATCATGTGACGCTACAAGTGATCCGCCTATGGTTCGCCTTCTTTGATTACGTCAGACTGATTGACAAATGACAAACATCATGCACAATCTTGAAGACTGAAACAGATTAATTGTAAGTCTTAAAAATGACGTTTTTGTTTTAGTTTCTTGCTATTTAAAAGCTCTAAAGTTACCAGGACAATCCATCTCGCAGATACTGAATACTTTTCAGCAGCACCTGCACAACTCTAGATAATGATTCTAGTACTATATCGTCAGCTAATCAGTACGAGGCTAACTTAACAGCTGAGGTTTAAAGTAATCAAAAAGGAATAATGCCATTTTTGTAAATTTAGAGTGAAAAATGATATGTATCAACCTTTTCCTTCGTGTTGAAACAAAGCATATCAACTCTTGGTCTGTCTAGACGGTTTCGTTTTCTGTACAATGACCTGATGACTGCTGAAGTTGTCAAAGTGAACTTTTCTGCAACCGTAAAACACATGTGAAAAACGTCATCACGATCACAAAGTGAAATCATTATACCAAAAAGGGGGGAAGACAACTTCTCATATTTATCACACACACACACACAGAAAGAAACAAAGACAGTTGTTTGTGGAATGTGTTCAAGGTTTTAAATATATCGTGCTGAAAAATAAAACGAAAAAGTGGATAACATCGAGTTTCAAAAAGTATTTCACGACATACACCTAGATGCCTTTGTGTACACATCAATCGATGACGTTTACCGCTAGTCGTGTCATCGTGCTTCTGTACAAATGGTACGCAGATGGTCTTAGTGACAGAAGTCGTTTGCTATTTAGGTTTTTAACTGGATTGTGCCTTTGGGGCTGACACGATTTTTGGCCAGTCCCGTCTGACACCATGCCTAAAACGCCTTATGAGGATTGTATAGGTACCACACTGCCTAAGGATAAAATTGTGGGGGTGCCAGACTATGGCTGGAGGGTCGGGCTCGATTATAAAAACCCACACAAATGTAAACCGTGGACGAGTGTACGTTTAAAACATGCCATCCCTTTAATAGCAGCAGGTCTCAGGTATGTATGCGATAATTATCATCTATTGTAGACTGACAACGAATAGTACTTCATCCAACTTCTAATGCCATTGAAAGAAGCTATCTGATTATTAGTATACATGTAGCTAATCAGGTTATCAGCTGGTTAAAATTATCGAATCTAACAATACTAAATGTCTTCTTCAATTATGTGCCTTAGTTCCCGCATTATCAAGGAAGGGCTACAGGAATCTTTTTGTTATAAACCCCATTTGTATTTAGGTACCACTCAACATGCAGTCTCGTCATGTATTATGTCATTTATTATAAAAAGACTAATATATTCTAAATCCTAGACTAGTGCAAATATTAGTCCAAATATTGTATGTATACATGTAGTTTTGCTGTACCAGAGTCGTTTTGTATCCAACTATAACCAACGTACTAACTTTTGAAATGTCGTCTTGTCAAAAAAATTGGTGCCAAAATCAAGCTGTGGGCGTGTCATGTTTACACGTTGTGGGCGGTCTAATCTGTCCCCTTGTCCATCACTCTTGTCAAGATACATGTTGTGTTGATGGATTGTGAGCTAGTGCATGGTGTTTATCAATCAGCTTGATGTCATCATGGAAAGCGAATCAAAGGACGGATCATCAGCATAGATAGGGGCTGATCCAGGCCAATTTTTTTAACCCTTTAATGTGGTTTGGGCACTTTGAGTTTGGACACCCAAACTTCAAATATATATGGTAATGTATAATTAAAAAAACAGTCTTTTTGATACAATCTTATTAACTTACTATAAAGTTAAGATCATAAAAAAAAGAATACATAATAAAACAAAAAAATATCATTGTAATTTGGTCATGTTTAACCCTTTTCCCATTATTGGTCCCATCATGGGTGCCCAAACTTGTCTCCTGGACCAATCCCTGGCTAGCGTCACATGGTAGCAAGTGATATTCAAAATGGCTGCGATGTTTCGAAGCTGAACTATTTCAACGACAAGAATGCCGGAGCTCTTCGCTTGGGTATGATCTCCAGATTTCACGAGCTAATATATTCTATGGTTTTGAGTTCTGATAGTGACAAAAATCTCTTCTATATTTATTAAATAAATTATAGGTTATTGGATTGTATGGATTCCTGGTGCTCCATGAAGCACCCAGCTCGAGAGTTGCTTGCCAGCGCCAGGGCCACTATCCCTGAATATCACTGAATACTAGACAGTTGTAGTTTGTACATAATATACATGTAGCAGAGATGGACACCATTAGGCTTGGTTAAGATGAAA
>JAVFBZ010148351.1:0-16846 GCA_032466195.1 Katharina tunicata | reverse complement strand
CTGGAGTCGATGGACGCAGATGGATATAAACGTACCTGGACACAACCAACAATTTTAAACTTTGAAGTTCTAGTGCTGTTGGAAATTGAATGTTCTTCCAGTGCTTAGTTTAACAGCATGAATATAAGCTCACAATATACCGCCATAAGCCAGAAAACTATGTATGGGGCATAAACGTGGCTTATTAATGGAAATAACTTGTTACTGTGTTTAGTTAATTACTTTCAAATGTTCGTGTCTGTTACAAAAATATTGGTTTTAGGTAAAGGATTAAATAGTATATATTTATTGTGAAGATTCAAACGCTATATTATATGAATATTTATATTTGATTGACATCTAGATTGGTAGCATATTGTCACACTGACCACTTTAATGTATCCAAAACGTTTGAGATCCTTTGTTGACTTGAGGAATTTTCGTGTTTTACTGTTTGATAAAGCCTCATCAAAATTATATTAAAAAAGAAAGCTCAACAACGTGTCGATTGCAGAAATAGATCCTTTAACCAATGGAAATAAGAGCAGCAAACTTTCGAAATTCGATCCGCGCAAAATAAGATAGTCATTGAGATTTACAACGCCTGAGTCGATCATACGAAAATATCCACCTTATAATGATTTTGTTCGACGCTTAAACAAAGAAAAAAAAAATCATAGTCAAATTATAGACGGGATCAAGTTGTTACTAAAATTTCTGTAACCGTTTTCCACTGAAAGTCATTTCAACTGAACTACTGTAAGTAAAATGTATGGTTGACTACAGTTATACTACACTGGAATCTTTTGCAGAATTACGTTACGGCATTTCTTATATGAGATAAACATCCGGACTTATTTTACTGGCTCCATGTAGGCCTTATTACAATTTCTAAGTAAACAGCGTGGGTGTCTGTTAAGTTTTATAATTCATTGCTACTTGAACTCCTGTACAATTGGGCGTAATATAGAGAATAAAAATAACCCCAAATATGTGATAGCGATCCACTGTGATAGTATAAAGTTTTATGAGATAATAGTCAGGAATGTATTGAGGATTGACCTTAAATAAAATAGTAAGACTGAATGTGTTTTAAGTTATGTTTTATATGTGATCATGAAATATATTGAACGATCTGCTTATAAACCTTATATCAATGCCACAGATTAACAGCTATTGTTCAATGGAAGGAAAGTCGTTCACATAAAAAATCGTTTAATATAAATTGTTGTAATTATCGACAATATCGATTTTCTTAGATAAAAACATACATAATTTCGATAGTATCGATTGTCTGAGATACGTTTAAGAGTCTATATAACTTTTCTGGAAAATATTTAATCACAGTGGGATTTTTACTCAGCCATAATAAATGGAAATTGAGGGTTTCTCTTCTTAATCGGCACACAGGGTTGTGGTCATTTTCTTATATAATGCAACATTGTCATTATTATGCCAGACAGCCTTCGCGACAAAATGCGGAATTTCATTACTGAGACAGGATCTGTTTTTCATCAGACAAGATATAAAGCGTTCGAGAAACATAATCTGTAGATCACCTTTAGCCGGCTAAATATGAAAAGACAAAAGTTACTGGGATCAACATTAAATAAATCCGGATGAATGAGAAACCCGTCTGATTGGAATTTTTCAATTTCGTAACACTAATTGAAAATTCTTAAAGTGTGGCGAACTTAATTACAATCAAATTGGTATTATTTTAGTTTACAACAAATAGAGAACCATTGGTCTCACACAACTCTCCCGATAACTCCACTCCAACTCCGTTGTTGATTGTGTTTAATACCAACGCTGGTATTTTACATAAGCCTTCGCGAGTGCTATCGACATCATCACATGGACGTCGCGGTGGAGTATATGTTTTTGCTAAATAACGTCCAAGTGCCGTCACTATCCCATCGATCACTCCAGGCTGTATGGAGATTCCGTGTATGCAAACCCATACACAAATACACAAAATTTGCTAGAGATTACGCATGCACACTATACCACTTAAGAAACGTTGGACGAAAGTCTTCCAATCGAAAATATTACATTTGAATTGAATGTTACATTTAACAAGAAGCATAACCAAAATCATGATGACCTTCTATGCTCCTCTTCTGTGTGGAGAGTCGGGAAGATCTGTTTATAAATTGGTTGATTCAAGGGTACTGCCGAAGAAAAAAAACTCTGGACAAATCGCAAAATGAACACGGATATGCAATAAAATAGGTAATATTATATCTCTGAAATTTGGCGCTGTGTGTCCTTACAGCCTTTTCCGTTATAAGTTTGTTTTAACATCGCGAAGTAAAGTAAAGTTCTGGTTAAAAGAACATCGGTTTTAGAGAGATATTCTTAAGCCCCTACATTTCGTTGAAAATGCTCACGTTTATAGGCCCACTCTCCCTATAAATTGAATATCTCACAATGTTTAACACTAGTTGCCAAAGATAACTGTCGCTAAGGGATCCCAGCGAATTAAACGTGGATGCAAAATCTATCATAAGCTTGAAGGAAATATATATCAGATTAATATCACACTTTATCTCAATCAACGCTTCTGTTTGGTAAAACCTGCCACAAAATATATTACACTTCATCCTATGTTGGTCACTGCAGATTGAGAAAATGCTATTTTTTTTTATCTCTATAAAGAGGTAGAGCGTGTCAAAATTAGTGATTGAGGGGATTTAATATAACGTTTGAGCTTCATTATCTTCTGACAAATATATCCTTTTTTTTAACTTTTAAGACCCATCCTAGCCAAACTTTATTTAAGGATTATGGGATAAACTAGTTTAGACATCGTTGTGTGAAAGTCACTTATGCAGTCCATCTTTAGTCGAGTATCTATTTGTAAAGGATTATCTGCTTGCATTCATAAAAATGTCATCAGATTTCAAAGGAAAGTTTTTAAAAAAGTTGTTAATGTCACAGTAGAGCAATGATCGATCGCGCAGAATAATTGAATGATTTATAACGGTCTTATAAAAACTAGCCAAAGACTACAACGTGTTTGAAGTCCATTTGTGCGTTTTTGACTCTTGATGTTAATCTGCAAATGAACGCGGGATTTCAACAGCATTATATAATACATGGCTTATTTAATTGATAAGGGCAAGGGAATCCTTCGTAAAGTATTTTGCATATATAGTTGATGTTATTCGCGGCTTACGAATAAGACAAGCAAGTGTAAGGCTACATTTGGTGTCTTTGGCTGAATGTGTCAGATTTAATGATTTATCTATTGGTGTTTAACTACATATTCAAGGTATTTTCACTTCTATATCGACTGAATTGCCAGTGTATGTGGGAAAACTGTGAAAAAATAGTCAAATTTACCCCGCGATGTCCACAGCCACGGGAAACTCCTCAAATGGAGGTATCATTGTTACTTGTTAGACTTAACTACAAAAATAACCTGATGCCGAACCTTCAACTAAACCAATTTGTTAAAAGTTTATTTACTTTAATTGTCATAGAACATTGTAATAAAAATAAGTTGCGCATTCAGGCCGAAGTTAATCAATACTATTGGAACACAGACGATCAACTTACTACATACGACTTAGCGTGTTACGCCTCTATTATCGATACTCACTAGGTGATTTGGATATGGTTTCTATTATAGCACGTACGGAACATAACAGAAACATGACTAAGATCGATTTTCAACTTTTAAGTATTTAGAATATAAATTATAAATGTACCCAGCTTATAAATGCTTCCTGAAACCTGATACACACGGAGCATGTTTCAATACCCGAACGCAGACCACTCAGTAGTATTTGTCGAACAATCCCTATATGTGAAATACAAAATATCACAGAAAAAGATAGGTTGTTTGGAAAATTTGACAAACCAACTGCCGGCGCTGTATTCCAACAGTAGAAAGCAACTCTTAACACAATTGTAAAATGTGTAGTAACTTTTAATAGTGTTTCTTGTTGTCGGAAAGATATGTTCCTCCAGTGCTAAAAGTATGACAGCATGCCTACTACCTGGAAACATACTGCCCTTAGCAAGAGGACTAGGTGCATGTAGTTACACTATGAACAAATAGAATAATCGGTACTCCAAGTACTCTTACTAACTCTAGCATCCATAACACGCAATTCCAAGTTTAGTTTACTTCCCGATGTTGGGGATTGGTGTCTTGTTGATAAGCTGTAAGCATTTTTAGATGTGTCTAAAAAAATATTTTTGAATGGTGATCATTTACTATGCAACACATAAAGTATCCATTTAACTCCATGCGAAATCGCAAATCTATTTATTCTTACGTATTTTTCATAATAAAATCTGGGTGACAAATAAAGCGAAATATTCAACATTACCCAAATTATTTTAATACTGCTCTGATACATAGCAAAACAACGAGCATGTGCTTACATGGAACAGTTTGGAAAACAAAGAAAAAGGGGTGTACTGCCTACATGGTCAACAACAAACAGAGAAACTCCGAACAAATAACTCATGCTGGTATAAATAGTATATTTCGACTATATTATGACATGGTCAGCTAAACGTATACCACAATTAAACCGAAATGTATTCTCAATAATAATGTTTCCTTTACATATACCCAATATTCTGCAGACATAATTACACAATACCGCAAATAGTAGTAATTACATCAATGTTGGGGTCTATGAACAGAACAGAAGATATATACTTGAAAAGAAGATGAAAAAATGAAGAGAAAAAAAAACACATTGTTTCTAGTAATTTTACTATATATAGTTAATTAAAATTTCATATGTTTCCCAGACACAAACTTTACAGAAATCGCCACAATTATCGTTCTTGCTGGGAATCAATTTATCTTTTTAACTTTATATTTCCGCAAATGACAGTTTGACTTTAGCACAAGACACATTCTTTTCTTAGTATAAATGCAATAGTGGATAACTAACAGGAGTAACTTTATTGCATTATAATAGTTAGAGGTTTTTTTTCGCGAAACGGACAAATCTTTAGTATATGCAATACATCAATTTTATGAATATTTAAAAAACCTAGATAATCAAAGTAATCTGTGTGTTCTTTACTCCTTTGTATCCTCTTTAACTCGGTGTAATACAGAGCGCCTGTCTGGTACCTTGTGTTGGTGAATGGGCGGGGGATTTCTGTGCCCTTGTGCTCTCTGACTTAAGGGGCACGGAATTGTTGGGCGTCTTTTTCTTGTCCAGTTCTTGTCTCGTAGTGTCTTTGCATGTCACCAGTGTCAGGCATGCCGTCGTATCAGTGAATTGACCTTCCATATGGCGTAAAACTGAAACTATTTTTTTGACTGAATGTTGGCAAAGACCAACATTAGTATAACCTCGTGATATACTTTTATATATGGGTGTTATAGAAAAAAGGCTTGAAACAATAATTAAATAAAAAAAAAAAAACAATATAAATAAGCATAACTACTCTGTGTTAATGGCTCCCTAATTCCAAGGATTGTTCATCCAAGAGAAGTGAAAGAAACTGTACTTATACCATCCAACAAGACAAGACTGAGCTGTGACAAAGGGTTAAAATTACCAGACATATATTATTCTAGGAAACAAAATATTCTCACTCTTGCTGAATTCAGCGAAGGGCTGACATTTTTCGTGTAGATAAATACCTCTCAGTGACCAGTTAGAGAATATTACTCTCTGACCACTATCTATGCATGTAGATATTATTAAACTTCCTTACTAAAATGACCTTCGGTTTGATGAAAGTCCAGTGACCATACCGGACGAAAGATTATTCTATCAATTACCAATAAAGCATGACCAGTGCTTACATGTATGTGTGTATGAATCTTGTATGTACACAAATGTAAAGCCTTCTATTAGCTTCTACACAAGAAGCCAGCCACTTCCTTCCAGAGTTTTAGAAGCTAAAAGTACTAACCAGGTTAACTCTAAAATGGAACTATTTGGTTCTCGATATCCACTAAATAATTATATTTATTCCAATTTAATTGTTTATCACTCGCACTTTAAAAACTTAACGATGTATTAGCGCACATGTCGTTACAAACACGGCTTAATCGCCCTAGCTAAATTGAATGTTGCATATATTAATCTCACTCTATATCGATTATCATGTCGGCGAAAACGTTAGTGTAAAAAGCAATTCTGGACGATAAAGGATGGCAGATGGACTTTGAATTAACCACAAACAAATGATAATGGAGCGTTTTTCCTTAATAATCACACGAGAATGCATTATTATGTAGTGAATATTGGCCATGTGGCGTGTTATTGTAACTATTTTGAATCAGAAATTCTTTGTGAAATGATGTGGACTTTTTTTTACAGGGATAGTGTCTGTTAACCACCAAACTGTATCAATATAAAAAGAACGTGATGATTGGATTAAATCTATGGTAAAGGAGTATTTGTGAGCAAAATTGGACTGCAAAACGGTGAATATGAGCAGCTTTGAAAAGCGAAATCAACTGTGAACTGTACAATATGATATAAATGCTGCTACAAATTGATCTACATTTTGTGGATCAAATATCAGTGACAGGGTTTTATTCTTAATGTCATTCTCTTTAGTTTCGTTCTTATTTTGGCATTACGTTTAAAACAATTATCCCTTACATTTTATAAGATAACAATTCAACGAAAGTTGTATGATATTTTGTAATATTCTCAAACATTAGTGAACTTTTGCAGCTTCTTACTAGGTAATACATTACATCGAGATAGTTAGAATAACATTTGATATGATTCATCTGTGCTGTTTACATTAAAGCACAAGTAATCTTCCATGCTTGTATAATTTTGAATACATGAACTGAGATACAATATAATTTAAGTCACAGTAGTACCGTCATTGCTTCCAGCTATTGAGTACATATCTGCGTTAAGCAGCGTCAGTTCCCGACTCATCTATGATACTAAAATACACGTTTTTTTTTATTGATCAATATTTCTAGCAAGATCTTTGTTTTTTTATGGATTTTACGCTGTACTTAGGGTTAGTTTCACTCATATGGAAGGTTGCCAGCTAATCAGGTTATGGAACCCAACACTGGCAACAGACAAAGACGCCACTGAAGAAGGACAGGGCAAAAACAAGACGTCACAATAGATCTACTTAATGGAGACCCTGTAGCTAAGAGAACCCCATGGCACAAGAAACTCGCGTTCTCAAGAAGGACAGGACACAAACCACGATGCCAAAAATAAAATCGTCTTATCTATATCACTTAGCCCAGAGAGCAACAGGGCACAGGAATCTCCCATCCAACCACCTGCTGTCTTACTAATTGGTCAGAATAACTATCTAGTATGTTATTTACCAGCCCTTAACCGATTTTGTGAAGACTTCTTATGGATTTTCCTCAGACATCATATAACTGTTTGTAACTGATTGATTCTGTTATTGCTTAATGGGATTGAATATCAGGGTTAATGACAGTTGAACAGTTCCAATGCGCGGAGGAAGGTATAGGTTGGAATAATAATCTATACTATACTACCATTGACCTGCCATATCAATTACCTTTAAAACAAGCTAGCTAGAAACATGAGCCTTCTTTCTCATGTCAGAAGCTTTGTTAACAAAACTAGCCTCCGAACCCTATGTTAATCCCTTGTTCATCCTTACCTTTCACACTCAAACTCACGAGGGGGATACTTACACTAGTCATCTACATTCCCTCTTTATCCTTCAGAAACGATCTATTCGAATCATCACTCATTTAAATAAATTGGACCATACCACACATCTATTCAAATCATTAAACATTCTCCCTCTATAGTCCCTCATTCACTTATAACCTTTGCAACAAATTTGTTTTAACCTTATCTTCTACCATTCAACTCACGTCTATTGTTTAAGAAACAATCGCAAATACATTCGTTTCCCACTCACATTTTTTAATATCCGTATACCCGTAAACTACTATATCTCCTATTACTCCCCAAAATGTTCATTTTCTCGGCTCTGGAATAAAATTCCCGTTGAACTGAAACAACTCAAATCCTTTTCGTTTTTCAAAAAACAGATAATAGATCTTTTGTTTCATAGTTAATCCCAATACATGGACGCTGCATTTGTGGTATTGTGGTCCTGTGTATATGTTGTGTGTGTGTATATTTGACTGTAAATGTATGTATATATTTTTGTATAAATGAAGAGAAAGAAAATATGTATATGTGTATGTATTGTAAATTTGTTTGAAAGAAAACATCAACAAAAAAACACTTAAATTTAAGTTATACCTAACTCACCTACGACATTATGTGTTACTTATCATTGATAATGGGATAGAGCAAGTCTTATATACTTTGTTCCCGCCAAACCCTACTACCCTTCTTTCTTTATATGTAATGTCTTATTTTGGTGAATAAATAAAATGAAAAATACAAACAATAGATCAACTCGCAACCCACGCATATGAAGTAAGGTGACTGTTAAATTTAATTTTAAAAAAGATGTACATGCCAATATTTTTAACCTACTTAAAATGACAGAAAATTATATCAAATTAAATAGTTCCAATCTGAAATGGATTCAAAATACCGAAATGTACTTTGACAAAAATGATCCCAACAACAAATGAGTATCGTTTTGTTTCTTTCTAATGTTGTACTTATGGAGGGTTGCCATAAGCCGTGATTACATGGCCGAAAATTGGTGAGTATGAGCAGGCTCCTGATCCGGATTAGGTTTTTGTGGCGTTTACACGGGAAGAAACATCTGGACTAAATCTGATCTGGATTAGAACAGTCTACCATTTTTGACACACTAAATTTGATGTGTAAACAATAATCCACATCAGTACAGTTTTGCGCATCAGTACAGGTGGCGTTCTTGGAATGCCGTGACGTTTTCTTGAAACGCCGTGACCTTTTTCAATTGTGTCGCCGCCCACTGAAGCTAGCTGGCCGTGTGCCAAGATTCCCTCGACGCTTGATGGAAAGGCCGTGTAACCGCAAACCGCCATAAATTGCGAACTAAAAAATGCCAGCTCTGATGCGGATCAGAAACGACTTAGTTAAATTCACCTTTTCGATGCCCGTGTAACCGTGGCTTATGTCTTCCAAATAATATTTTACAACCAGTTTAAACCAATTTTAAAACGGAGTGGTAAAGCGCTGATCTCTAGATCAAATAAATGACATTTGTGCAACATTAATGAAATTAAATTGCACAGGCTGGATTATGCTAATATGCAGAATATAACCGTTAGGTGGCGTTGGGTCAATACCGCCATTATGATTTGTGCACTCAGCTTACAGCTCTGCAGTAGAGTGTCGAGGGAGACGGGATTGGCTGTTATTGAGACCTGAGAGTTGAGAGGTGTGTAGATTGCAGTGATTATGTTATTTTGTTATTATTTTTAAAATGAAGTATTTACGTTGAATTTTGTTTATTTAATGAACTTACGTTTAATTCACGTATAGATAACCAATATGGGCGAAAATTTGCCAAGAAAAAGTTACGTAACTTTGATTATTAACATGATCAACCGCATCAGCATTATTTCCCTCAAAATTCGATCCGCTTTATATAAACTGCTCATATAATGAAGGTACACGTCACCCAGTCATATCAACATATCTCTAATTTGATTTTTGTTCGGCAACGCTTTCCTGAACAACGAATACATATATTTAAATAAACAAAAATTAACGTGGCCTTCAAATAATACTGTTGGAAGGAATGATTGCATGCAATTCGGAGACGCGTTTTGGCCGAAGTAGGCATGCAACCAAACGTTTTACAACTGTCAATGAAGAAATTCATTCCGTGTAAACTTAGCGACCATAACAGAAAGTTAAGAAGATTAACTCTAAATTGTCAAATAGGATGCAGAGACAGTTCCGTCGCATTAAAATGGCGAAATATATGTCAAACTCTATTTTGACCACAGGTTATATATTCAAATTCAATTGATTATTCAAGAGTAAAAATTCCACCTATATTAATAACCACTCTAAAATATCGATTGACCTAGATTGGACCTTCCGTCCGAATGAAGATATTTAAAGCCTTTGATTATTTATTAGGTCATTCAAGTATAAAACACAAAATACCACCCGCTTAAGAAATAATGGCTTCGGCGTAACTTTGTACAGGCTAAAAGCACGGAAATTATTTCCCTGATGACCGGACAGCAGAAATCGGAACTGATTACTGTCACTGGACGTCAGAGGGAAAACGCAGCAATTGCTTAATAAACTCAAATACGTCTAATTTTAAAACCATGCATTAAAGTGCGCGTTCGGTTCGTTTATACATATTGACACATGTATCTTTTACATATAGAAATATATTAACTTAATTTACCGGAAGATGGCTACCTCAACTAAACTCATTTGTTTTCGTTTCGTCGGCGTCTAACACAAAATATTTATTATAAAAATGTTCACCCTGTGTAGCCTGGCATTTGATATATTATTATTTTTAGTGAAGCACGGTCGCCTATCGGTTTAAGTCCGCACATTACTGTGGATTAGGCTCATCTCTTGAAAAGGGGACGGGCGTTCAGCGCCGTCCCTCGTGGGTTTACTTATATGATGACTTTAATTTGCTGGAAAACCTGAGAAGAACTCAATCTGTGCAGCCACCTGAGCTCTTCCTATACTTCATTAGGATCCACTCGAACTTCTGCCGGGTACAACATTAAAGAGCGACTCATCAGTTCAAAGCTTAATCAACTGAGCAAAGGCGCATCCGCAAAATCAACCTTAGCACAACAACAACACTTTTAAGTCACCCGTTTTATTTTTGTTTGAGAGATAACATTCCTCCAGTACTTCGTATGAAAACATGGATGTAGCTCGAAATTTGTTGCTCTTTTCTAGAGGGCAGTACGACATGCGAATATGCGACGGTTCTGTCGGAATAACTATCGGTTACGTTATTTATCATCACTGAACAGATTTTGTGGAGACAACTTATCGAGTTTATTCAGATATCAGATAAAGAATGTCTACTGATCGATTTTGGGCCTGTCCTTCAGCGATATAACAAGAGGGTAAATGAGTACGGTGCGAAACGTGGATGAACATATAGGTTAACTCGAATTGTCGGAGGTCAGAAAGCAGTATCCATCGAGCTGGAAGAGCGAGACTGATGCGCAGTCAGACATCGAACAACTAGAGCTGATACAATGGCACTTACCTGCACTGTCATTATAATCTATTTATCATGAAAAATCGGTATTTTTGGGGACATTTTGTCAAACTTGCACGTACTCTCAGTTAGAATAGGCGAAGGACTACTTCAAACAATGCGAAGACCGCTATTTAAAACAGTTCAATGGAAGCGGCCAGATCACTGCTTTTGTAAACGCTATTTAATGTCCTTATTTATTCCAGAAAACATGCCACGACTTGAGAAATATAAATGTCTTAAGTAACAAGTCAGATTAGATGGAAATGTCATTTAAGCGTGAACCCGGGATCTGGTTACATATATTACTACGCAAAGGAAAACCCTGACGACGTAATCGCGTGACGTCATTCTGTACTCACTTCACCTTTTGATGTTTTCTACCATACAGTCATCGGGATTCCCCAGAAGAGAACGCGGTGAAAATATTCCCGAATTCAGACAATATTTATACCAACAATCTGATACGGAAAATTATCCGATGTCTCTGTATCATGCGGGTGAGGCTCATAGGTATATGATAAATATAATATTGTTACTTAAATAAAAACACCCACATAAAAAGCATTAAAATCCCAGACTGTGATCTCTAATCAACTCCATAAAGTCTGACGAAAATGAAATCAGAATACTGCAATATATTTAGACGAAAACGACTCCCAAAACAGCTGAGTTGTATTTTCTTTGTATACTTATAGATAAGGACAATAGTTATGGTCTCATAAAACATTCGACATCAAAACATAATTTGGATATGTTTCGCTTGAAATATTTTCAAAACTTCACACATATAAGTTTTTGCAGTTACTGGTTTTGACTTGGACAATTAAGAGATTTTCAAATTGAATCTTCTGGGATATTTTATGTATTAAAATATAGCACACTGGTAACATTTAAAATGTGCTTTATCTGTCAGCGAGAACAGAAAGATGGCGGCCAAATTGGAAAATTTATTTCAGTAACTCGAAGTTTATTTTGAAATTGCTGCGGCATAGCTAGTTTGGGACACTTACAGTTACTTTAAAGATAACATTTTGATATGAACTACACCAAGAATTGAAAACAAATGGAAAACAAGCATTGAAAAAGGAAAGCGCTATTGTGTGATGTGCCCACATCGCATTTTACGAGGCGGAACGTTACAACGATTTAGCATGGCACAGTTTCATGGCTGCTGTTTTGAAGGCTCGGTGGTGGTGATTTCCTGCACCCATTGGGCTGGCACGCCGTCAATATTGAAATCACCTTACGTACGGTGTAAAATTGTATTTTACAAATCAATTAACCTCTTCCAGACCCTAGCAAAAAATCGATAATTTCCCATGTAATTTTGGTGTCCTTTTAAAAATATAAACGCATAAGCGGATTTTAGTAATATTGCGGCTTATTTCATGGACAAACGTTCAATTCACGTATAAAGAAAATAAAAATATGGCAGCAGCTTTACAGAAGGTGACGTAATTAACCCGGGGAATCACCTCATAATTAGACAGGCTTTAAATCAACTACCCGTGTAGTGGTGGTAAACGTCAACGTCACCCAATTCATAGCAACATATCTCTCTTGAAGTCCAATTTTATCGTCAGCGCTTTCCTGCCTAACCAATATAAATGCAATGCGTTTAAAAACAACATGTAGTAACATGACCTCACAAATATACTACTTGCAATTTAAGAAAACAACATTACTTAGCCCGAAGTACATGAAAGCATGCAGAAAATATTTTACAATTGCTGATAGATAAAATCATTCCGTGTAAACATTGCGAGCATAACTAAGTTAAGGAGATAAGCTCTGGAATGCATCTACATTTCATTGGCATTTATATTGCGAAATATGTGTTTGCAGACTCATTTGTCAACAGGTCATAACTTTAAATTAAATTGATTATTTAAAACTTAATTATACATCTATGGATGGCCACTCTGTGATATAGATTTGATAATGCAACTTATATTTGACCTGAAGAGACGCATGTAGGCAGCAAACCGGGACCCAGGGATAAAGAAAAGACATGCGATCAGATTTAAAGATGATCAGAGATAAGATATTTGTGATAGGATAAATAAATACAAATGAATGAGAGATTTTCGTTTCAGTTCATACCTTTTAAACTCATATGAAGGACTTTGGTCCAACTACTGAAGAACATCATCCCCAACGTGTAGCATCAACCGATATTCAGTTGAAAAAAGTGTTCAAATCATTAAGTATAAACTTGATGTAGCTGTATTTAAAAGCCTGGAACATAACAAAGCATAACTTTTGTGATTTTTGAACTTCTGGGTATAGTGATAAGCAACGTCGGTCTAGTTGCTAAGACCGTTTACAACCAACTATTGCTTGGAGTCGTTCTTAGCAGCTAGACAGAAACGTCTACAAGGGACTATTCAGAAGTTGAAAATCCATCAACTGTATATTTTATTAAGTATTACGCGAAGTGTAAAGAAAATGATACAGAGCGATCCGAATTGGTAGTACCTGCAAAATTAAAAAGGACTGTATGTATATAAGGGAATTTTCCGGGTGCTGTTGATACTGCTGGGAGGTTCTTACAAGGTTTCTTCTCGGTTTTCCACCATTCACTGGCAACGCAAAGTCGTCATTTAAGTGAAATATTCGACTTAAACACCAATCACATAAATAAATAAACTAGAAGACCAGGGGCCCGTTTCACAAAGCGATCTAAGGCTACGTTCAACGTAAATACCATAGCGACCAGTACTGGCGGCATTGTGTTGTCATGGTGAACGTAAACTAAGATCGCTTTGTGAAACGGACCCCAGACCATTGTTGTTGACTTAGAATAAAGATCCCATATGAAACGCGCCAGCCCAACAACATACGGCCATCTTTTACTGTAGTAGTTTGTACACACAGAAGACTCTGAAAGATTAATACCACGTGACCTGGAAAGTTACCATTAGACGAAATGTTTGTTTTAATACAAGCTAAATGTAGTTAACCAAAATAGTCACCCCATTAACGGAATGCATAGTTAATGTATAGTTCATACAAGTATAAAACAAAAATTAATTTGAAAGAAATAATGGCTTTGGCTTGACTTTGCAGTTGGTAAAAGCACGGAAATCATTTTCGTGTTGACCAGTGGGTTCACCGGACAGCAGTTGTCAGAAGTGTTGATGTCACTAGACGTCAGAGGGGTAACGCCGCAATTGCTAAAACAAACTCAAATACGTCTTATTTTAAAATCGGCTATTAAAATGTGTGGGCAGAGTCGATAATATACATTTTGGTATATGTATTTATTTCAGATATAAATTTATTATCTTTAATTTTTCTCGGCTTATTCACCGTAAATTAGTTCTAGTCTGTGACAGTGGGGCCAATATCAACGGTGAAGTTAATGACCATGATACAAGCCGTGGTAGACACACAAATCGTTGCCAGAATTCATAAGGCGTAAGTATAGGTTTTTTTTCTCGACTTATTCGCGGTATGTGACCAATATGGGCCAATATCGACGTTGGAGTTAATGATCATGATCAAGCCGTCGTAGACACAAGAATCGTTGCCAGAATCCATAAGGCGTAAGTATAGTTTCTGTTAGAGACGATGCAAAAGAAATACCGTTCTACTTTACCCGCTTTCATTCGCTCGACACGTTGTCCAGTTACTCGGCACAATCTGTCTCTTCATCTTCTCAGAAAGAGATTATTTAATTGAGACTGGTGCTTTCGTTCATGTGAGGTAAGTTATCTCCATCGACAGATACATGTACACACCAACCATGAATAGCTACCCTAGACCAGATGTGCCGTAGTAGCGACAGTACTGGACTTAATGCATTCCGAGTAATCCCAAAATAGCGCAACCAATGAGACAGGCTCTTTGGTATGTGTATGCCGAAGATAAAAGAGCCAGGATATGATTTCACTCGTGATCTCTGATTTGACCGGAAACCAGATGTCTGGTGTAATTACTATCACAGGGCAATACCATTAGCATTGTATGGCTATACATTTATTAGCTTGTGCAACAAACAAAGCACTCTTACTTGATATATACAGTTACACATTAAATTAGCTTCGATCACAAACTAAACCTGTGCTATTCACGATTAAAAGTCCGTTTAAAATCTTTGACAAAAACTACAGGCAGACGTTTGTCACAAGTAATGCAATAATTCTCTAAAGAAACTAAGTCAGTAATATACAGCATTAGGCTGTGGCGTGACAGATGCACTTTAGTTTCATTTGTTTTTCAGGAAGAAAAAATGGCTGTTGGTTTAATGCAAGAGCATTTTACTTATATGCTGACTTTGCGTTGCCGGTGTATTGAAATCCTTTGTTGTTTAAATTGAAATAATAGTCAATTGATTGGGTGTTGTGTACTCATAACAGAAGAATTTATTAAAGATGAACGTGTATTTGAAGTAACAGCTTACAGGCTTACATATGCGATAGACAATAATTCTCGTGCAGTAGACTCGTAACATGTACAATAGATTATTGCGCGCATGCTAGTCTACAGTATCAGTCTGAATACGAATAGAACAGTATATAACATTACACTTCCCTAGTTCTTTACTTGTGAATTTAACTTTACCTAAAAGTGGGAAGTAAACAATTATCAATAGTTACAATGAGCATATGTTAACCGGACAGTTTCACAACATATCATTAAGAAGAAAAACTACGATTTAAATGTAATAAACCACAATATTGGAAATGTTAATAAGACAATGTTAACAGACTAAATTTTACAACGACAAAATATATTAAGTAATCAGTCGAATCGTATCAGAGGGATACCGAAAACAATAAACTACGCAAAGATATTCAATAAAAAAAAATTATCCGAAAGACGAATCGTTTTATTGGCCGTATTATCTGTAAATGACTACTTGATACCCCTTTTGAATACAGCTAGTCAGCTCTGTAGATGGGCTAGGTTTGGGATCGTAGTTCATACCTCTCTTCTGTCTGCAAAATAAATAGTCACTTTTTCTAACATATATAAGAAACTTGGCCAGTCAGCTGAGCCCTTACTCAATATGTAAACAGAAAGTGGACGAAAAAAAAAGCAAATCGAAAGTTAGCTGTGGTAGAGATCGGGAAGGGAATAAAGTGTTCCTTGAAAACGATATTACATATCTTTGTCGGTTGAACAATTGATCGCCCTTTGCTGTTTTTGGAAAATGAAACAAGATGTCAATGAATGACCACTTGAAACAGAATATGTAACATATAACTCACACATTTGAGGGGAGCGATTAATACTGATGTTATATGTCGAATAAACTCTAACGGTCTATGCTAGGATCTAGGTTAGAAACAGGTCAAATAATCGAGCATAGCAACAGACTTGTCTTATTTACTTTGAATATAACT
This sequence comes from Katharina tunicata, assembly GCA_032466195.1. Classification (NCBI taxonomy): domain Eukaryota; kingdom Metazoa; phylum Mollusca; class Polyplacophora; order Chitonida; family Mopaliidae; genus Katharina; species Katharina tunicata. The sequence continues at coordinate 386 of JAVFBZ010148351.1, read as the reverse complement.
GTTGTTGCATACAAGGTACCTATTATTATTGACGTTAGATTAACATTAATTTCATACATTTCAGATACAGTTGAGAATGTGACCACCAATTTGTAATAGACATATTGCTGGCCATTTTCATTGGAATGTGTGATACTCGATTAAGCAAAAGCCTGTTCCATTAACAATAAATTAACAAACACTACCAGTTAAGGGCATACAAACTCCCAAATATCTCCCAGCTCTTGGTAATCGACAAATAAAGCCATGGATTTAACCTTGAAATCAATCGGTTCCCTGGATACCTTTAAATAATTAGCCATCTATGTAATTTTAAAGCTTGAAAAAGTTGCTAGTATCTGCACTGAAACGTTGCTCCATAATAAATAGAGAAGTTGAAATCCATA
>JAVFBZ010148340.1:5705-19772 GCA_032466195.1 Katharina tunicata | reverse complement strand
GTTTCGTCTTAACCAAGAGGTCCTTGAGAGATTTGTTCTTCTTGTACGCTATGATAGGTCTCTGTGATACAGGCTTAGCCATTTTAGGTACAAGGTTATGATATTCCTGTATTAGGAGAGTTGCTAATATATATGTGCATATGCATATTGGCATAAGCCAGTAGATCCACGGATCCGTCACGAGTTATTATAGAATGTGAGAAACTCCGAATAAAGAAGTCATGTTGATATAGATAATATATGATCTTCATTATGCCATCCTCGGCTAATCGTTGTTTAACTGCTAATGACATAATACAGCCGAAATACATTATCTATACCACCTTCAATTTCTTGTTCCAAGTTCCTGTTATTCCTTATTTGACATACAGACCGTGCATGTTTATCAACTGGACAAGGCTTAGATACAACATGCCATAAATCGATAATGAAGGCCAGTATATTAATCGTTCGGCATTTATGAAATATAAAGACTACCAGATTGCATTTGTGGGCAATATCTATACCTCTACAGACTTTAGAATCTGAACTGTTAGTTTTGCCAATTCGTGTTAATCATGAAACATATGATAATTTATTTATTTTTCCTTAATGTATAAACTAAATATTCTTAATAATTGTAAATTTTAAAATTCAAACAGTCAAAATGAGATACTGTTCTCGTATTTTTCTATTGTTCCCTTAGACCTTTTAAAGTGTAGCACTACTTTCAGTACATTTGAAACTACTTGGTTTCAATTCCGAGGCGCCGTAATACAAGCAATGTATTGATGTTTCGAGATACTGTTACTGGAGGAAGTTATTCTGAACTTTTGCCAGAATTGGCCCCTCGTCAATTAAGTCACAAATAAATTTCCGCTTTCTTTCTACACATCTGGCTGGTGAAAGCTTTGTCCGTGGAGCCGCTTGTTCACAGCACGTTTCATATCACTAACTGTTATATATATGGATTAGTTTACGTAGAAGACAAATAACGAAACAGAACTCTGCATCAATACCTTAAAGGTATATCGTAAACATTGTTTTGATTCCAAACAAGAAGACTATAGTATCTGGCCAGGGTGGGGCCTTGGGGCACGTGCAAGTCGTTGCAAGATCGTTCCCAATGTCTTTAAACCACATTGGCCGGATCACAGGTCGATTAAATGACAATTTTAAATTGACTTCGGTCGGCGTGATTTTGATTGAACGTTGGTGGAGCAGATATATAGGCCTATGCTCTTTGAAGAACATTCGTTTTTTCTGTTTCTTTATTGTTGTTCTTTTTTGCAAGACGTTAGCATACATTTTCATCAAATAAAGCTACGCAAACTGCTGTTTAGGCGCCTGTCCATCGCTTAAAAGTACATTACGAACACGCGGGTGGTTGGGTGGCAGCCCTGTTTGCACTGGTGCTAAGAAGCACTGGATGTCGATTTGTTGTGGTGTTCTCTTTAGTTAAGGTTATGTAAATGTTTTGTCCTGTCTTACTTGTTGTCAGCGTCATTTACGGTGGTTTCCTTCGTCGATTAAGCTGGCACGCCGTCAAATAAGTGAAATAACCTTGAGTACGGTATAACACCCCAATCAAAAAAAAAAGAATACGAACACTTAAATTTATGAAAATTAAAGATAAAGGTTTTTACAAGTTTGTGTATGATTTGAAATAATTTGTTGGCTCGAATATAGATAATTTCCTTTTTTGCGCGTTCTACGAAGGCTATCAATCTCCTTCATTTATCATATGTCTACATACAAAAACTATTAAAAATTGATAATACTCATTCCCAGGAAGCCTTTATTAATTATCTACAACAATACTTTCCATAAATGTACGTTCTTTCAAAATTGTCATATTATCTTATCATTGCTTTTTGTTTCTTCAAAAGATTAGTAAGACAGAAAAAACACAATAATAATAAGTAATGAGTTTTTTTGCTGATTATCAACTGGACTAGTTTATTTTTTTCCAAAAACACCGACACATTCGTTTATTAAATGTTTTATTTTTGTTACAAAAGGAGATAGTAAGAACCTTGTAGTGCCGTGGGTAAAAATTATAGATTACGAACAATCAAAACAAAGCTTTTAGAAGTTCGCTTATTCCCCTGTCCCAGTTTTCTATCTAGAGAAATTCCAGGGAAAAGATCAAATTTCAAGCGGTTGACAATTAGTCATATTTAATTGCTTTGCTGAGGAAAATCGAGACATTTGTCCCTAAAATATCACTTAAGTATCGAAAAAGTGTATTGGTATTAAATCAAACGTGAAGAGATTTCCAGTTTGAATGGCTTCTGGTCAGGGCAATAAATGAAACGGTCTGTTAGCACTCACTGAAGAGTTTTGGTAAATCAAATAGCCGGTCTTTACATCGTATTAATTGCAATGGAAACAGTGGAAGCATCTAGACTGAACCATCACTTATCAATATACCCATAAGTTGAAAGTCCATCTTGGTTAAGTTTGTGTTATGTGCACAGCTTCTAAATGCCACTTAAACAAAGAAAACTCGACCAATTAACTGGTCCATATTGGTCGAGTTTTCTTTTTGTTTAAGTGGTATTTAGAAGCTGTGCACATAACAAAAACTTGACCAAAATGGACTTTCAACTTATGGGTAAATTGATAAGCGACGGTTCAGTCTAGATGCTTCGACTGTTTCCATTGCTTGAAAATCCTGTAAGAAACAAAAGCATCTAGGCCGAAACGTCGCTTATCAATATACCCAGAAGTTGAAAATCCTTCCTTGTCATGCCCGAGTTTACTTTTTTATTTTCCCAGTTTATCCATTTTATTTTTGTTAATAAACAAAATTTTGTTGACTCGTATTTATATAGCAGACCGATGACCTGTAACAGGGCGAATATGGAAAAAACATGATTAAGAGCATTATTGAATAAATTGTTGTCTCTAACAGAGTTGTCTATATTCTCTATATCTTGTTAAACGGGATAAAATATTCAATAGTCTGCGCGTGTGTATTTCGTGCTGGTTTTGGAGAAGCTCTTGAGAATGTTCACACTTCTACAGTACTTTACCTTCTGAAACGCACACTCTTAAAGTTAAGAATTCCTTCAAACAAAGACGATTTATTCATTCCAGGTGTTTTCACTTTTGGCGGAAAATATCTGATGTACATTCGTTTTGGCGATTTTTGAAAGAGTAAATTCGAGTTAAATAGTTTAAATAGCAGGGCTTTGGTTGCTGCTTAACGTTTTAAGGTTAAATGAGAAAGACTATCATCTGAATGATAGGAATAACCTGGTCTCAGTAATACTACACAAAAGTCTGATTTAAAGACTTTGCTTACCGAAAGAATTGCCAGATTGATGAATTCTTGAATGAAGTTGTTGTACGAAAATATTTGCTTGAGAACGGCCTTAGGGCCGAATCATTGTGTTAATACACATCAGAAGTTGATATCCATATAAGTATGTGTTTGTTATTACAGATTTATGAAGAAAAGAAAATGCAAATGCAAATACATATGCTTGATGCCTGTTAACAGATTTAGCTCGTCAAGGCTGGGTATCCAGATATTCTATCTCGTTGAACCAGAAATGGCTTTACGGTCAAGGCCAGTACTTCCTTCGAGTCGGAAGTCTCAGGTCTAGTTAACACTCAGCACTGGCTGCTTGGCTACCCTAGCTAATTTTTTCCCAGGTCAGCTCTGCATTCGTGTCAAATTAATTCATGTTCATCAAACGTAGAATTCCGAATAGATTTGCGTCTTATTTGATGGAAACGGATTTGATTGATTGATTGATTGATTGGTATTCACCAAAATAAATACAATGTACATTTTATTATGTACACATTATTTGACGCAAAAACGCTAAGTAACGGATGAATGGAATATGGTATATCTGGATTGGGCTATAACTTTAAATCTTGTATCACATCACGTGTAAAATTCAGGAATAGACTTGCGTTGTTGCGAAAAAAACTGATCCGATCCTGTAGGAAAGTCTTTGAACGTAACTAATACTAGTTAATTGAACAATACCACCCTCTCCTACTGATATTGAAAGTATTTACATACATCCAATTCAATAAATAAAAGCAATATAGGATAAATATGTTTTACATACTAGTATTTAAATATTTTACGCTATATTTCGTGACCCCAAAAAAACATATGTGGTTTGGAAAACTTATATCCAACTGATGGATTTTGACAAGCAACAATGAATTGGAGGAATGGTTTCTACACAATGCTACATTTCCATAGACATATAGACACAGCTTGTATCGAGGGATTTAACCGTGTTAAATAAATACTCTAAGGATTTGCTTGCAGACGTGAAGAGAAAATTCACCTCATCGCAGTTGACATGGTTACTTCGTTAATGGCATTTCTTGAAATAACGCTATACGGTTATAAGAGAAATTCATTTGATATTTTCAGATCAGATCGTCATGTAAAACGTCTGGTACTGGTTTTAGCGTGAGAGTAAATCGTACAACTTACCCTTACCGAAACCGACAGTCGAAACCTAACCCTTAATATGACCTTTAAATGACCTCAAGCTTATAATTCATAGTTTATATATTTAAGCGTGCTCATCGTAATAAAGAGAAAATACATTGGTTACAATCTTACTTTGAAATGCAATCGTTAAATAAGCAACTAAATGAAACCATCTGAATATTTAAAAACAAACTGTCTGATATTGAAAGTGTGAATATCGCCTGCAATCAATAACATTGTAAAATGGTATTGATGATGTGGAGTATCCATTCTTTAAACCCTTTAGTAACTTACAGACTTATTTGGTGGAAACGGATTTGCTACAAAAAAGCTATAAGTAACGTATGATTGAAATATGGTACCTGGAATAGACACTTTTTCTTATTTTCTGTTTTGTTTGATTTTAAAAGATAGAACTTCGAGTCAGTTCTCAACGCTATAAGGTATTGGGAAGGAGTGCTTTTAATTAAAACCCTCAACGTAAACTTTGTGTCATATTTGATTAAAACGGATTTGATACAAAACCGTCTATAGTAACGGTTAAATGGATTACGGTATCTGGGACGGATTATTTAGTGCTTTGCTTGATGCAAGATGAAAGTACGTCAAGGGCTGTCTGCGTCACACTACATTGGAACCAAGTCTGGTGCACAGAATGACGTCATGCATGTTTTACGCATATAGCTAATTATTAATTACAGTCATTAATACACAGTTGAAACTCATAAATGAAATAACATTCAATTAAATTCTCTAATCTTATGAATAAAGTAAAAAGAGTAACATTTAACACTCATTTTTCTATTTTCATATTTGTGTTTGTTCTGTTTTATTTTTTTCGTTGTTGTTGTTGTTTTTTAATTTTATTTTCTATTTTCCTAAAACTTAAAAAAAAAATATGAACAAGTGGTACATTTTTAATATACTGAAACGTAATACTCACGATATCTCGTCCGTGGAAAGTTGAGCGTCTTTTACGACTGTCCCTTCGACTGTCTTTTCTCTTATAGCGGCTTCCCCTAAGGGTAGGAGTAGGGGAGCCCATAGGTACCTCTGTCTGTGGCTGCTCATCGGGATGATGCGCCTTGTTTTCCATCGTCATAAAGCTATACGCAACGCTACTCATCATCGTATAATGGACAGACCACTTTTAATTTAATCCCATTAGCGGACATTTGTAACTCAGAAGCATCACATAACCACTTTGTTGTCCATCTCTTCAAAACAATTCGCAGATCAACTGGTAATCGTATAAGATGTAAACCACTGGTAGATTAATCCCATTGTCTTCCTGTCAGGCATTTATTTAACAACTCATATTTGAAACACTTATGAAGTAGAAACACTTGTGAAAATTTGGAAAGAATCATCACATATTTTTGAACATCGAGCAGGATATTGGTATATAAACTACCAAAAATAAGCGAGAAGCTCTTAAGAGCATTCATTGACAAACTATTATCCAATCATTAATATTCAACTTCAAACTTTTCACAGTAAATCCACAGAAAAGGTAACAAACACACACGCAATCCAAAGAGAATCAATTTAGATGTAACTTATAGCAGTTGTATAGTAAGACACCGTCCAACTAGTGACGGTTCCCATACATTGGAACAGGTTTAAGATTGTATACGCCGAGACTTCTGAAAATGTAATCCACCATCTGTTGTAAGCCTGGTTGATCGAAGAGAAGATAAACTCTAATTGAAATATATCATTCTATTGTCTTTCCTTTGACAATCTACATATATTGGAAACGATCCAAAATTCCAAAAGCATAAGGTATCTTCTAGAAACGTTATCGAAAGTAGTTTAGTTGACGAATAAAGGATATTGTACATTGTAAGCCCCGTCCTACGGTATGGTCCTATACGGCTATTGTCGCCATTCATTTGGGGTTTTAGAAGTACAAGGTATCTTAAGAAAAGTCCGAGCCGAACGCCGTTTTTGCTTTTCTCAAGGGCCTCGTGTGTCTGTTCAAGGGCTTTGTCCCAGGCATGGTCTTCATGAATATAGTTAACGACGTAATATAAGTGTAGATACTGTCATCAGGTAAACCACAGAAGTAGTTGAAGAAGGTATACGGAGGACATAGATCAAAGCAGCTCTTTGTCAAATGTCAGTTGTCAAATTCAGAGAGTGCACCAAGGTCATGTCCTGTTACCAATGGTCGTCATAAATAGGGTTAACGAAGTAATAAACGTGGTAGTCTTCCAGAAGTACATCCCAAAGCAGAAGCTGGAGAATATATACGGAAGACAATTTATCCAAAGCATCCGCTCATAGCCTTTGGTCAGAAGTCAATACTGTTATGCGAATTCCCGCAGAAAGAGTAGGTAATTTTTTCGAAGGCTCCTGTCTCCATGGTGCGCTGCTGAGAACATTTAACAGGGAAATATACGAGGATGTATGTTACAGTCAAACAAACCACAACTGTCATTCCGTGTTTCCATAAACTCGACTTACCAGATAACCATAGCTGTTTGCTATATCCGCAAGGCTGGTACATATAACTGATGTATACATTTCTAGTTTACTCCCAGCTTCGTTAAAAATAATCCACCAAAGTGCTATAGCTGCACTGTCTATTCTTGCTTCGCTGAACACCCTGAAACACATACATGTATACGAACTATGTGCATACGTGACTCTCTGGAGTATAATATGAAGAATTATTGCCTCACCCTAAAACCATATAACATAACCGGGAAATCAGTTCAATTTATAGACCAGTTGGATTTGTTGCATTGGCTAATTGAATTACCCAGTACCACCAAAAGGGAAGAAATGGACAACATACATACACTGAAGGCTAAAACTTCAAACTCTTACAAGCGAACCCTGCGCCCAAGAGCTTACTACTTTCTCAACTAGAAGTTCCTTAAATAGATGGCCGAGTTTCTCCAAACAGCTACATGTATATTCTAACTTAAAGTGTCTAAAATTCTCCATCAGGAAATAAAGACCCAATATTTTTAATATTTTTTAATTTTTATCACGCTGTACAAATTACACTTTAATCCTATTCAACACAGTAAGTCTTTAAAATATCTTTATTACTTTTTGTATTATTTATGTATTTAAGTTTATTATTGTTGGATAGGTTAAACTAAAAATCAAAGTCTCTGTGAACAGTTTAGTTTAGTTTAATTGAATGCGCAACGTTACTTGGCTTCGACTCTTAAAACAGAGCTATAGATTGTTCAAGTGCACATCATTTATCATTGACTGTTCCAACTTCCCAGTTGTCGATTTTATAAAATAGTAAATTTTACTTAGTTTAATTTGACTGTTTGCTAAAACTGTTTTAAAAAATGTTTAAAAATATCTGTTGCAAACCGTAAAGGTAGAAAAGTGAATGACTGTTTGAAAACTATTTGATTAGAACATAAAAGTCTGCTTGAATTTCCGGTAGAGTTAAAAGGAAAGAAAGTACGTTTCACTGCTTGAGTGAGAGGGGGTGTCAGATTAAGTGAAATAAGAGAAAAGGCATTCACGGAATAATGGTTTAAGCCAGCTTTCATGAAGACAAAAGAAAAGAAAAATAATACAAACAACTAAATCAATAAATAAATAAAGGGTATATTATTTGTTGGATTTCTTGTGAAACAGGTCCGACTAACGTCACTTTCACGGCATCAGGAAATTATCCTCTATCGAAATTTCTATTAAAAAATAGATAAGGGTTGATATATTTTGTAGAACTAGATGGCTTTGCACTGAAAAAGTTCCTATAGGAGAATATTCCTCAAATAATCCACCACGCCTAAAGGAATAGGAAATGTATTGTCTTGCGCCTCATCAATTACAGGATTGTACCCTGATGTATTATTTCTTAGAGATATAGATTATATATTCCATTGGCGCTTAATGCCCTAAAAAGTAGGAATTTTTAAGAGTATGTCTATTTGCATTTTCCAAAGAGTTTGGCTGTACTTTGACAGAAAGGTTAGATCTTTAATTAAACGACAAACCACAGATACGAAAAATTAATCCTCTGACGCAGGTAAGCAACTTAATTCAATTATATAAGTATGAGCTTAGACAGGAATGTAGGTTGGAGATGAGCTGATTGCACTATGGCAGGCGGGTTTCTACCCCATCAGCGGCACCAAACCGATCGTCTATTGATAGAGAGTCTGCTTCGCAAATACTCAGACCTGGTCTACATCGCGGGATCCATCACTTGTTGGTTCAGACACACCCTTTTTTTTTAGAAAGGGAGTAGTGGCGGTCGTTACTTTTTTTACAGAACTTTCAATCTTACGTGATTCTGTGGAGCTATCATAGTATTGAAAATGACGTCTTACTTAGGGCTGCAATATTTTGTGGTACAAAATTCTGCGCATAAAGCCTCTTAAAGGGGAAGGAAACGAAAAAAAAAAAGTCGTAGTCAAATTAAAGACCATATTAAATTATTACTAAAGTTGCCATAATATTTTTGTAGGATTACTTGTTTTCCACTAGCTGAGTAAAATGTATGGGGGACTGTCCATGCTACATTTGTTGTAGTGGCCATGTCACTGAAGTAATTATTTATTATAATGTTGTGAATCAAACATATAAGTTTATCCTGTACATTTTTAAATGTCAGGTCCTGTTTATCTTGGGTTAAATTTTGAGTATTTTGGGTTCCCACCATACGTTTTGCTTACTGTAGTTCAATTTAAGTGGCTTTCAATGGAAAATGATTAATTCTACAATATATAATAGCAGTTTTGGTAACAACTTGGCAGGCCCTGTCATTTGTCTATGACTTTGTTTACTTTCCCTTTAAGTTATTTCGTCTTATCAAGGTTGATTCGGAACAAATTGCCGTCCTTACAACCCGTCCTTAAAGCCGGGGTGTATCGGTTACTATATCTATCTAAAAAGTTTCTGAACTTTATTATATTGATAATGATATTTTACACGGGTATAATAGATAAATATTGCATCAACGATTTCCCTCTCCAATGCAACAATAGGATTATGTTTAGGACACAAAACTATTTAGAACATGAAATTAAATAAAGATATCCATACCATTCATTCGTCCAACCTCTTCGATCACAACAAACACGGCTCAAGTCTATGGAAATACATGCAGGTCAAATCTTCCTCTTTGAAACCCTATAATCCAAAGCAAATTTCCGCTTCATCAACTCGCATCGTTCCCGTTCTGGCAGAATTATTTGTTACATCATGCCACTAATAATATACGCTACCATATGGACAAAACACTGTTGGACAAAACAATCTGTCTCACTGCCTCAATGTCTCATTGAACCATTAGTATCCAGCTCAAAGCAAGAATCTTCAGTCCCGCCATATTGATTTCCTTTCCTCTCGTGGCCTTGTGAAATTGACAAGTGACAAAAGCAGACGACAATGTCTGTGACGTTTACATGGTCATGAATATTCATTAAGACATCTGCGAGATGAAATCGACAAGACAACCTCAGTCAATGTCATACCTTTCTGATTCGAGGTTGACCTACCTTTTTAAAAATTACGCAAAACATTATTTACTCCGTTTCTGGAATCGGGAAAATTAACCAGATAATTTGTCTCAATTTCTTGATAAAATGCCATGACCAAGGATTAGTATTTGGTTTATTTCCCAATGTTAGATCAACAGGACTAAACGTCCAAATTACTAATACAAATACCTCAAGGATGTGTTTATGAATAGATGATTATATCATAGGCCTATATTGTCTGATCATTTATTGGCTTAATGCCTTACTCAACAGCGGACTGGGTCTTAAAACCCGCCCAAGCATCCGTCAACTATCAGGTCGGACTATTGTCCAGTATTATGCTGCTTATCTGAGAGAATGCTTGAAAAAAAAGCTAAATAAAATCCGAACGACTGGGCATTGCCCTAATGCCCGGTATGGGCAGTCTTCCACTGGCTTAAATGAATCATGTGGTCAATCTGGAAGTCGTAACACTGACTCGAGGTCAATAAATCTGTCTGTAAGACTGTAACCTGCTCGGTAAGATTTCACCAATCGCCGACGGCTGGTCCGTTTTCTGATTTGACTGGAGCTGTGTACGTTATTCTCGAGTAGTTGACTCGAGATATTGACTGGCATTTTGTTCTTCACGTAGACAGAGGTTCGTCATATAATAAGTAATCAGAAGGCCATAACTGTGTTATATATTTCAACTTTCAAAATCTAAAATTTAAATTTAAAGTTGTTTATAGGTTTAAATGTTTCCGATGTAGGCTAATTCTCTCGGCACAATGAGTCTAAATACTACTAATTATTGTTCTGCAGCAATACAACTGAAAATAGCGGAGTTTAAAGTTAAATTTAAACTGAAATTTGAACTAAAAGGTATCGAGGTAAGAGAATTTAGATCACAGAAACAGTTTTGAAAGCCTATTTGATAGAAGACATTGGGATTTATTGAAAGACAATATTTCGTCTCAGATGAATGTGGTAAACTCCAAATATATCTTTTAAGTCCAATCATCCATCTATGGTCGATTGATTAGTGTTTAACGACACACTCAGCTTCTCGTTATTTCACCTGCCAGGATAGTATTCAAGATGGGGAACGCCGTCACAACTTTCAGAACAGCCGTATAGTTTATTTTCTAGTGTCGCAAAACACGAACAGAATTGATCTGGGGGGGTTTTCTTTTTTTTTGTTTGACTGGTGTTTTACTCCGTATACAGTTTAAGGTCATTAAATCCATATGACTGCGTGTCAGTTCAATGTGCGAAGAAAGCCACCCTCAACGACACTGGCAACAGACAAGGACGCCACAGGACAAGGGCAGGACTCAAAATAGGACACCACAAAAACACAGGAAGCTCTCGCTCAACAACCCGCCACCTGTATTAGAAGTACCTTGGTACGAGAGCGATACACTTAACTATGTGCAAGACCACATCTGAAACAATTGAACCTTCATAAGGACGTGAACTGACCATGCCAATTAAATGGAAACTAGACAGTTCAGGATGAGAAAATTGCGTGTCGGATTGAAACAGACATGGTAATATTATAAATATATGCTACACCACTATATACTTGTCACTCACATCTGTTATTCACTCAGGACGATCTCCCGTTCGCATGTTATATATCTATACTATAGAGATGCTAATTTCACATCCCTGCGGCGGTTCCCAATATACAAAAATGTACTCTTGTTTCTGTGAACTAAATTAAGCGCATTCCATATCTACTGTACAGTGTTGTGCTAGGGACAGTTGCAACAAATACCTTTTTTCAGTTTAAAGGTGATAAATTACATATTTTTAAAGTTAATCTTGCTTATTTCAGACACCTGCGCGTGGAGTTGGGATAACAATCATAAAATGATATTGTTTTCGCTTAGTGTCTTACGAACTATACTTAAGAGTTATTTCATTCAAATACTGGTGTCAATTTAATACCGAAAGGAAACACAATGAATGAACGCTGACAAAAAAAAAGAGACAAATCCAATGCGATCAAGATGCATCACGTACTGCAATAAGACCGTCTGAATAAAACACGCAATACGCCACTAACAGATCGGGTTCATATTGGCTCTGGGAGCTCCTGATAAATATGAACCTGCCGAATTAGCCGCGTTACACGAGCATCAAAAAGATGAACTAAACTGAGCCGGCTCTCATCCGCATCACAGCTGGCTTTTTTAATTCGCCAATTAATGACGGTTTGCGGTTACACGGCACTTTTGACAGCCCTGCCAGCAAGCGTCGTTGGAATCTTGGCACTCTGCCCGCAAGTTGGAGCGAGCGGCTACACAATGGAAAAACGTCACGTCATTCCAAGACAACGTCACGGCATTCCAAGAACGCCACCTGTAGGTGCATTCTAGTTTAGCTTCGCCTATCTCCGGTGCCGTCCGACACCTTCGATACACCGAAGTGAATCAATGGACCGTTTTATACAAATACTGTGGGTGAACTAAACTGATGCGGATTATTGTTTACCCATCAAATTTGGTGGATCAGAATAGTCCACTTTTCTTTGCCCGTGTTAACGCAAACACAAATCTGATCCGGATCAGACGCACCATTTTTTTGGCCGTGTAACCGCGACTATTGTTTGATTGGGATCTACACTGTACCTTAGGTTATTACACTTAAATGATATCTCAACAGAAAAATGTGTGAAGGAATCTAGCCTTGACGTCTTCACTGTCCAACGAGTGAAAGCAAGTACATGTACCTTAATTGACGTCACAGGTTATAAAATAAGACTTATTGAAGACACACAAAATGCACAAATATACAAAGGAATTGCAAAAAAGATTTTATTTTATTATAATCTGTTTTTATCAAGTTTTAAAAATCACATCAACTTTATCTCTTTCTAAACAACAAACGATGTGCACTTTCAGCTAGGATAACAGTAGATACTATGGATAAACAACTTCTAGTACATCTTATGTTATTTTAAGTGTCTCGACTTTTACTTCTACTCTCAAATAATAAACAGATTCAGCTACTGAGATTGTATACAATAGCTCTTATATAATCATTTGTGTACTTAGATTCCATTCTAATATATACATCACTAACAAACCAATAATAAGTATATTAATCAGTTCTTAATACATGTATTATTGCAAAACATCGTTCTCAGACGTTATGGCCAAATAATCACATTCGTATTGTTCGCCATGCTAATGGATTAAGGGAACCAAACTCAACGTCATTGGCAACTCAAACGACAAGCACTGCCGGAGCCGTGGACCTATAAAACGTCACAGTAAAAGCCATAAGGAAAAAAACACTATCCTCAAAACATAATAAGATTATTCAATAATCGATCTTTCCGTTAAAGAAAGACGCAGATAATAGCTTTTCTTGTGTGGGCTTTCGGAATTGTAACAGCTTTAACTGTGGCTTGTTCGTGAGACTATTTTCCTGTTCTATGACATTTGGGGGATTTTATTCCTGGATTCACAGTACAAGACGATTTATTGTTCCCCATTTTGCACAACAACAAAAAAACCAGGGCACAGAATCTCCTACCAACCAATTACTTCTAACTTTACACTCCAACACAAAACCAATTACATACCAAAAAACCTATTAAAGAGAATTAATCTGCCAGGTTACGGATTACCTTTGTGGCCAAGACAGTAGCCCTGAATAACAAAGGACTCGGATTTAAGTGAGTCGCTCAAATTTATTTTTTTCTCTCCATTTTAGCCTTTATAAAATACACAACAACAGAAGCCTCATGAATATCGATAAAGCCTTAACAAAAGTTAATACAATCTTATCAAATCTTAACAAATTATCAAAATTGAAGTTTTAATGGACATGATATACGGCCCACACAGGTACCAATTAAACTGAATAGGTTCTTTCTAAGACATGGATTTTGATTTTGAAATCGTTTTATTTACTTTACTTTTATAAACTTTATGATAGCCTAAGTTAAACCTCTGCATATCAGTTTCTCCCTGTAAATAAATCTGACATGAAGTCAACAAACCAAAAATACAGGATTCAATGTGTTTTTAAATAGACACAGACAAAGACACACCTGTTTCAAATAGTTTCACAGGTATCAGTAGGTGACATCCATAAACATATTAACAAAACTATAGCCCCATAAATACAATAAAACAATGATTAAACAGTTTCTCG
>JAVFBZ010148329.1:0-19772 GCA_032466195.1 Katharina tunicata | reverse complement strand
ACGTTTACGCGTTTGCTGGTGCACGAATGTACAGGGCTGGAACTTGAGAAACTGGCAGCGAGTATGGTTCAGCGACGAGTCACGTTTCCTTTTACAAAGACATGATGGACGACAACGCGTATACAGGCGACGCAATGAACGTTTTGCCAACAACTTCGTCGCCCAAGTTGACAGATTCGGTGGAGGCAGTGTCATGATGTGGGAAGCCATCTCCTACACAGTCAGAAGTGAACTGGTGCTTGTACAAGGCAACCTGACAGCTGTACGGTATCGCGACGAAATTCTGCGCCCTCACATGCTTCCCATTATGGATCGACAGAAAGAACTCCTTCAACAGGACAACGCCAGGCCGCAAACGGCACGTTTAACAGTGGAATACCTAGAGGATGAGAACATTAATGTGTTGCCATGGCCATCAAAATTGCCAGATCTTAACCCTATTGAGCATTTTTGGGACGAACTGGACAGACTTTACGCCAGCGTAACCCAGCGCATCAGACGCTTTCGCAACTGTCCCATGCACTGCATGAAGAATGGGTTAGGATTCCACGTGTCCGGATTCAAAGACTCATTCAGTGTATGACAATGAGGTGTCGCGCAGTGATTGCAGCTCACGGTGGCCACACAAGATACTGACTTCAACGCCCTCGTGCGGCGCTTTTCGGTGACGAATACGCCTCCGCTGCCCTCGGTTCATAGCGAGAACATTACCAAATACTTGTACCAACTTTAACTGTGCTACCCCCAAAAAATACTGAATTATCCCGCTTTGTAGTAAAGAGATAATTCTATTAATATTTCGCCTATGCGTTTCTTTTTCGACAGAGTATATAATTCACTTAAAACAACACACATGTGAAGCCACTTTTATATGTGTCAGCTCTGATGGAAAGGTGACGTTCTTTAAGTGCCAAATATCACAACCTGATTTCCAGCCGAAAACAACCTGTCCTTAGCGAGAGTGCTCTATATCATTATAAACATTTTAACTTAAGTGCATTTGCTACTTACAGAAGTACTTATCTTCATAAGCAGTAACGTTATAGAATAAAAATCAACTGACATGTGAATTTATTAATTGGTTGGTTAACATGTATCTATACGTTTATGCATAGGTATATATATGCCAGTACCAGATCATCAGAATAACTCAATAACAACAAAAACAAATTTATGGGTAATTTCTAGATAAAAAAAAAGACACCATTTCGGTGTCCCTGTGTCAGTGCTTACGTAGAGAAAGATTCGCAGCCTGTACCTGGATAAAAATTCGCTAGTTCTGCCGTGAGCCTCTGTAGTTCAGTCGGTTAGAACGTTGGCCCTGCTGGCCAGAGACCCGAGTTCGAATCCCGGTGGAGGCAAAGGTATATTAATGGACGCTTTTAAAGTTAGCTGGTTATTGCTTAAGGTCTTGCTGGACCTCTTTGTTGAATTCGAGAGAAATATTTGTTCAAACCCTATTAAGACTTCGATTATTTATCAGAACTATATATATTTAGATATTTTTGAAAGGCGTGGATTTCCAGGATTACAAATACATGTATGTGAATGTCGAAGTAGTATATGTACAATTAATACCAGTTAAGTGTATGTTTGCAGTTTTTCTATTCCTCGAAGTGCTATAACTACAACACCAAACACATTCGCTTTTCTGCTGGAATAAATATTGACACGGTGCCTCGTGTTTTGTTTTTTTAACTTATATTATTCTCAGTAGATGTTTTTGTCAATTTCACATTAGGAAAGCTGAAAGTTGAAAGAAGAAAAAACACATTTAAAACAATGCAGAATGAACCGAGGCACCGTTTTCTAGTCCACTTTTGTCCCTGTTACTTCTTTACGGTCCAATGATCTGATGATCTCATGTGTTTTAAGTGTATTATTTTGAGAAACAGCTTACCAATGATGTTATAGTATATAATAATAACATAGACTTCTTTATTAATTGATCGATGTATGTAGTAGGGTCTACTACTTAAACATTATTACTTTGTAAGTTTCTGAAAGTTTCATCTACATCATTTTTATTTCTTTTTTTTCTATTTATTCATCTTGATGTTGGGGCGGTCTATTTTTTTTTTTTTGTGTTGTATATTTATTTATTTATTTATTGTTTGTTTATTCTAATTTTTTATTGTTTTTTTATTTTTGGTGGAGGGGGGGGGGGGGGAGGAATTCATTTATCGACTTCCATGTATCTATGAGATTTATCGTCTCTATTATATTTAAGGATAAATTTGGCATAAATGTGTATCATTTAATTTAATTAACTTAAACAACACTTCTATATCCTGCACTAAGCCTGGTATAGAGTATTTTATTTGTAAAAAAAATTATTTAGAGTGTATAGTGTATTAGTAACACATCTGATGAATGGGAGACTGTCTCTTGTTCCTGCGTCTGGGTAAGTAATGGAGAGATGTCCTGATTAAGTGTGACATCTCTTGCAATATTAACAGCCATACCATCTTCAAATAGCGCTGGTGTGTCCATCACATATAAATCATTAGATAAGGGCCGTGCTGTTTGATCAGCCAATACTATGCTCCCCACTTACCTTCAACTATAATATCCCTGAGGCTGGGTGTTTAATATCGGCTGAAAATATGCCAAAAATCATAATAAAATCTTTACCTTAACAATACTGGATTTAAGATCTTATCGTGAGTGCCATTGTGGCGTTCGCGTTGTTTTTAGCTTTACATTTTGTTCTTGTTTTTGTTTTTGTTGTTTTTGTTTCGTTTCCTTTGTTTCCATTGTATGTTTTTGGGGGGGAGGGGGGTTGGTGAGGCTCTCTACTGAAGAGGATTAGTGCGGTTGGTCAATTCAAAATAAAATCGTCATCTGAAACGCGGCAAAGACGTTGAAAACATGCTTCCGATTATTAATATGTTATTTTCTTGAGCTAGATTCGCAAGCAATTTAAATTTAGTGTCACGAAACTAAAAATATTTTATAAAGTTCAAATATAAAATATCATCTTTTATAATAGAATGTATTTCTACATTATTGTTTAGGCAATGCATACACCGTTAGATTTCGTTCACATGGTGCTTATATCTTACATCATCCTTGTAAAGGAATTGAGTACACTGCATACACGTCGAAGGCTAGGTTTTTTTTCTGTCTACATTTTCTAGAAACCTGGCTCCGAGTGTTAAATGAAGCGAAGTGTTAGTTAAACCGGAGTCGTTTGATTTTATTCTGAAGTCCTGGATTGCAACCTTTAGATGGTTGGTGATAATAAAAGACTTGCGTGAGCTCGTTAACGATTACAGGGGATTATCCACACCTTGATCATCTGTGAAGAATTCAAAAGAGAAACAGCGAAATTTAATCAGGCCCAGTACGGTCCGACCGTTCATGAGTGAGAGCGAGTGATCAATAGCCTCTGTGAGAAATTAGAGACCTTGGCTTGCTGCTCGCGGGCTATTAAAGGACACCTCTCTGTCACATAATTATCAATTAATACAGTTTTCGACACGAGCGGAAAGGAAAATGAAGAGTTAATAAATAATATAAATGTGTGAATGTCTGCGCGTTTGTGCCGATTGAAGCGGATGATGTGATGAAATATTTCTCCTGCCAGACAATTCGCACGAGAGGATATATTTATGCCCGTTGACATCGATTCCATGCATCACGGCGGCATGTTACTTTATTTATTATCGTATACGTGGTGTCTGGATTTACTCTTAGCGATTTCTATTCCGCTTCATGAGCATCCGGGTTAGTCTATTAATTATAAATCTATTTGAAGATCAATCTAAATGCCCGGATGTCCAGGAAGCACATGTTGAAGGAAACACTCTGTGAATGTTTCTAAATAAATATAACTCAGTGTTCTAGTGATGCGCATTTTGTTTTCCATTACTTTGTATCTTTCTAAACCAACACGCAAGTCAACGAACATCTTGGTTAAACTGACACCCTACTGTGCCAACAATTTTGTTAAACCGACGCCCTACTGTACGGACATCTCGCTTAGAAAAACAATGCAGCTTTACCCTATTAATGTTTAAAAACGTGTTAACTTGACACCTTCTCTAAATCGACCATTTGTTTGCAGACCCATACGCGGCGTGTCCTTTAAATCATCAATATTTTATTGCGTATAGCTGGATTACAGTTGGAGTCGTCTTCAAAAAATCATATATTTTAGGGTGTGAATTCTATAACTTCAGAAGGGTTATTGCTCTCAGAACTAATGGGTATCAGGTAGCCAATTTGTGGGTATCAGGAAGCCGATTTATGGCTTTCTGTTATGTATCCTGTCTTTGTCTTGTATGTTGCCAGCGTACCGGGGGATAGTTCCTCCACCCATTGGGCTGCCAAGCCGTCGTATGACTGTAATGACCTTTAGTCCCCAATCAATCAATCAATAAAATACAAATTTCCGTTTGCTAATATTATTGTATTTTTTAGTATAACTACCTTATACCAGCAAAGGGGTCAATCATCTGATCTTCTTTCCTTCGCATGTCATCCTTTTAACCCCGATAATACGTAAACACGCTGCCATGAAAGAAATGGTGTTCATATTTTATTAGATCATAAATTTGTAATCGTCCCATTACGGCTTCATACACTCCCTAACAGCTCTGGATGTAGTAATTGCAGTGTTGATCTCAATACAGGTTAGTGTTGTGTTACGTTTAATAAACTACATCTTATCTTGTGTGATTAGTTTGTTGCCTATTCTGCACTAGTCGTAAAAACGAACTTTTGTGAATTTCGTGCAAAGGGATCTTAGAAACGCGCATCGCTGCTTTACACAATGAATGGTGTTTTCTTACCAGATAAGCAGCTTAGTTAAAACGTTGAAAGCTTAGGTCCACCAAAAGAGTGGATCATATTTTTTATAATCTCAAAAAAAAAAATTTTCTTGTTCTTGTTTTGGAGTTGTTTTTTCTGGGATAAAACTTCCCATGGAAGAAACATAGTCTCATTATGTAAGAATGGTTTTGCTTTGTTCTTTTTTTATATTCCTGTCTATCGTCTGAAACAGTGATTGAATGCTAAACGCAATCAAACCAGAAACTCGAAACTTTGGTTTGTAGTCTGCAGTTTTTATTACTATCTTAGGGCAAGTAATCATTGGCGAAAAAATATTGCGAGGTCAGAAAAATTTGACAGAATGACTAGTAAGTTAACTTTTTATTACATTTATCAAGTGCATCTTGAACTTTTTCTTCAAACTTTCCTCCGTCGATTTGCACCTCGAAAATTAAATTTAACCACCTATGATAGGGTAAATTGAGTCGCTGTTTCCTTTTCTTTTCTCTACCGATTAGAGTGCCTTCTTCACGGGCGAATCCTTGACAGTTATCAAGTTATACCGTAGAAAATTTAAATCTTATTATTTAGGGCTTCTGCCACACGGGGAGATCCATCAGCCTTTCCGGGCGATGAATTGATGTCTGGAGAAGTCGACTTGGGCTCTCTGTTCTCAACACTAATTGGACAACTCTCCTCCCGACCAATTGAATTCCAAGGGAAATATTGTTCTGTGAATGGCTTTCCTACATAGCCCGAATCTACAGAAAGGTCGTTACTCGCTGGTTTCCTTGGCCGGAGAGATTTCGACTCAATGTTGTAATGAAATGACGAATAAAGCAGACCAGCTATATGCCAACGATGCGCATCTAATCCGGACATGCCCTAATATCACTAACAATAGTATTGGAAAGACGTGTTCGCGTATCAAAACAGATTATTTTTCCTTCCTTATTTGATTTAAGCCAGCCTTTGGCGTATATTTAGACTTATTTGTATCAGATCAAAAAAGTAAAGATGAAAATGGTATATGTCACACCCAAGTTTATGCCATTAATGTCAATATAATTCTTTCACCAAATACCGACACTGATGCTCATATTCTTATCTCTATTATTTACTGTTAATTGAGAACAAATTTCTGTGCAATTGGATTGGAACATGACTGAAATTTAATCTAACTATTTCTGTAAACTTACAGTGTATCTTAAAGTGTTTTTGCGTCGCTACAAATGTACTCTAATTCGTTCTAGATTGTCTATCTTTGGGAACAAATTCTATTAGCCATTGGACAGTCGTCAAGTTGTTGATCTGGTCGACTAGCACTGGATTTGCATACTGATGTGAAATAACCTTCCATTGGATCACTCACATGTGTTCGTTCCGAGTGTATACGCCTGGCTCAGGTACACGGAAAGCTACCGGCTCAGTTCTATTATACCCCTACCCTTTTATCACAGATTTAATTTACAGGACGAAAATTGCCTTGTCATTCATCAGCTTGAGTGATGGTCTCCGCTAACAAAATTAGCTTTATTTCACTGTATTATCTCTTTCCCAACATAGATTTGTACACTGGTGCCGTTAGGCCATTTCATTGATAAAGTCATTTGAGCTGGCCAATAAACGGTAAACATTCGTATGGCACCTCAGATCTATTTTTAGGGGCGAATATACTTGGACGCTATGCTCTGAATTCCAAGAAAGTAGTCCATAACTTGTCATTAAATCGACATATATTCCGATGATGTTAAACTGCGCCTGTGTTTGATAGTCTGGCTCGGGAATTATCCCTATTCGGCATCACTGTTGAAGTGTTTCTGCAAGCAGTTCAAAATGCTAGATAATTGATCCCGTCTCTGCAGAATAGTATCCCCTTTGCCATGACAGCGCGTTAATTTTCTGGGATAAAGACGCTCTAAGACCACTGTTTGTCTACTTTTTATCTTATAATTTGAGTTACACAACGGTTCGGTGGCTTCTTGGTAAAGGGTTTGTTTAGCTGTTGGAGGTCTGTAATAGGTCCCCTAGATATTGCTTCACTTGTGAACCTTTACAAAGGCTTTTCACAGCTACATGCCAGGCACACCCACAATGCCTCTTTTATGCACTTTAGTTATTTAAAGCTGTTCCCAAACACCGGCGATTTGATTTCATTTTGTCTCTCGGGGACTGAATGAAACTGTTTGTTTATTAAATCACCCTATGGAATTTCTGCAGGAAAAAATAAAACTTCACGTTGTGTTTAATCCACTTCCTATTTATTGAACATTTAATGACAATAAAAGAACTTCCAATCCCATATTTTTTACTACGTCTAAGCAATAAAGTCGATTTTTGTGCAACGAAATTATCTGTCTCTTGTGACTTCGGCTGTTTGCACACTGTCTGTTGTGTCGTTTATCATCAGCCAACAGGCCCTCTGCGGTGATGTTACAAGGGACCAAACATTGATGTTTATCGAAGCTTAACATTCAACCAAATTGTCTTTGCATCCTGCATCGCCCAGTGCTTTCAATAAAACCAAAATGGGACATGGCCTTGTCAAGAGGGTGTAATATCCATTCACCTCTCTTTGACACCAAAGTCATATTTGACACAGCCTATAAGGTGTATTTCAACCGGAAAGAACATGTTAAGCGACTTGTTGAACCGTTTCACTTCCACTGGAGTATTCCCATCAACGTGCCAATACGGCTTCAGTGTTATAGAAAAAACAAATCATCAGAATTGCGCGATATCTCTGTAACAACACTCTACCACCTGACGTTACAAACTAGTATAAGATATTAGCGGTTAATCGTGGTTGTAATGTAATGTTCCTTCGGCCTTTAATATTAATCGATCAAAAAGTGCACAAATAATATTCCATAAAGACCTGACAATGATCTGTGTTTTAGCCTAAATAGCCCAAAACACAATGTGTCAATGCTTCAATGTTTTTTACGTTTCAATTTTTCTGCGAAAAATTATATAGATTACATCGTTTTGGATAAAGTTTCCGTGGAGCTACATTTTAGAACAAATACAATTTAACTTTCTCATTGCAAATCAATCACGATTTGTTGCTCCCTGTTTGCTGTTACTTCGTGTTTTATTTCGGGTTAGGGAAAGGGTATGGGTAATATCAGCTTGGTTTATGAAAAGTGTGCAATATTTTATGGCGGGTGGATTGCCGCAGCTTCCTGTGCCCAGGTGCTTTCTGAGCTAAGGGACATCAGGGACTCGATCTGTTGTGGTATTGTGTTAAGGCCTTTTTTTGTCCTGTAGCGCCGTTTGCTGTATGCCAGGCACTCTCTCATACTGAACAGATTCTAGTTCAGTAAATTTTGCAGGTTGAGAGTCATGCAGGAATCGAACACATGACCCTCAACCAGGCACATAGTCACTGTAAATACCGGCCACCTAAAACACTCAGCTATCCGACCTTCTACACAAATAGAAGACTAGCTAGCTGGAGTCTAGATGACGGACATTCACTACCCCACTGATAGGTAGTTATGTTGGTATTTTAGAAATTTACCGTTAGCAGTATTTATGTTTTTGGGAAAACACTCTCTGATACTGAACAGATTCTAGTTCAGAAATTGTGCAGGCTTCATGGTGATCAGCTTTGAAGCTGTGTCAACTACCCATCAGCGGGGTAGTGAACATCCGTCATTTAGACTCCAACTAGCTAGCCTACTGTCTTTATAGAAGCTCAGATAGCTGAGTCGTTTAGGTGGCCGGAATTTACTGTGACGGTGCCTGATTGAGGGTCGTGGGTTCGATTCCTGCAAGGTTCTCAGCCTGCAAAGTTTACTAAACTAAGATCTGCTCAGTAGCAGAGAGTGTAATCTCTAAAAACGAAAATACTGTTAACGATCACTTTCTCTACGACACAAAAAATACTTCAGTAGTTAACGGGTCCAGCAAAAGTTGGCGCGTTTTTGTATATATTTTAGCTGACCCATTACATAATGCATAAATTTAATACCTCTTTGTGTCATTTTAGGTTACAGGCGGAAAGTGGACGCTGAACAATGCCTCGTGTGACGCGTGGGTTGCGGCCGATGTGATGGCATGTACAGCATCTATACTTAATTTAACGGCAATTAGTGTTGATAGGTAAGGTTAGCGTTTTTGTTCACACAGGTCTTAAATTAGGCTCACCGCAGTCGGTTTATTGACCACATGAATGTCTTTCTTTGTTTCAATACTGAGATTTAAGCGCTAACGTTTCTGAAAGGTCGACCAAACATCGGCGATTCAATGTATATAAGTTTAATTCCTTTACGGGATTTAAGACCACCAAGCAATGTAACCACACTTTATCTTGGCTTTACCAACCTACCAGAACCTTAAACCCAGCATTGTCGTTCTCAGAACGAACCTTATATTATAGTAGACTACACTCGCGATAGAAACAACAGCATCGATAGGTAATATGAACTCTTGACGAGCGACAACGTGATTGACACGTTGATACTTGACACATGATAGCATACACACAAGAAAACGAAAGTGTTGGTAGGGACCTGAATCAAGATATTGTGTCCACATTGTATCTCCGAGAACCGAACATTTGTGAAAAATGTAGTTAAACGCATTTCAGGTGTTAAAGCGTTTCACGAGATGTCATCATTTTACCACATGATTTTTCTCATTTCTGAATACGGTAGCTACCTAAAGATGTGCCGTTTCTGTTGCGATGGATTGTGTGTCAGATGAATATTGATAGATTGTCGTGCTCAAGGGTATTTCACTTTTATGGCGGCGCTCTATTTCAACAGTGAGCACTAGTTAACAGTAACACAACCAAATAAAGCGAAGTCCCTTGTGTTAGCTATGTTGCAAAGACAATGCTCCTCCGGTGCTAAGCGTGACAGCATGAATATAAGCCCCAAACATTCTGTCCTTAGGCAAACGGTCAAGCACCATTATAATGTATAATCGCTGTAATGAAACTTCTTTCAAATATATTGCCTTTATCAACAAATGATTGCTTTGACAGAAAAGCAGATTAACTGATGTTAACTCTACAAAACATTCTCCAGTTCTCACAGACACTGGTTTAATATCATTCAAATGAAGTTAAAAGCACGCCAGCGACTTTGATAGCAGATATAGTCAATAAAACTGCCTCATAATAGAATGGTCGAACTTTGACATGGCTTAATTTCGTTTGCATATAATAATAAATACTCTTAAGCTTAATTTGCCTTCTTTGTCGAGATAAGTAAGCTAGTTGCAAATTAATGATTTCATGGAGCTGCTTTACAGAGTGACTGCTGAGTCCCTTTACTGTAACCGGTATAGATTCGAATCTCCCTGTCGACCCATGTAAACAACACGTAGGGCTAACTAAAAGGCTCACATATAAAATATATTATGTTGTCTATTACCGTAAGGAAAACTGTTTTATTAAACCTAACAGACAACCTAATCAATTCTAACACGATGAACAGGTGTACTATTCTTCATGATGATGGAAAATGACAAATCCACTTAAAGTAAATACTCTGCTTGTTCTTATTTATCATATGCTTTTCATATCATTAAAATTGACTGCGGACATTTTTCTGGAATTATAGAACCTTGAAGGAAAGTCATTTTATACCAGTATCCTTAAAGTACACGGAAAAGATTCTAACATACGGATGCTTCTTGTCTGGTCAAATTAACTAATATGACAAATATGACAGCGAAACCTAAAAGACCGCATTATGGATTGCTAAGTATAATGCGTAGAGTGCTATAGTCAGCCGTCCTTTGTGGCTCAGTACGCCTATGGCAATTTTTTCAACATTGCTCGGAACAAACTTTGACAATCATAACCGGAAATAAAAAAAATTGGAATGTTTGACATTGCTTATTAATACAGACACTAGCTGAAGAAATGTTTCAGTTTTTGGCCCGTGCTGAAATAGAACTCTATACCTTCAGATGCAAGTTTAACACCTTCAGTTACTGACGCTTGCGCGGGACGCTTCACCAAACGACCTTCCTCTTTGACCGAGGTGGTTCTTTTAATCCCTAAATATAACGAAGCAATCATTAATTGGCATATTTGGGGATTTATTAACAATCCGCCATTTAGTATTTGCGGACAACGATGTTGAGCTGCCTGCTTTTACACGATATTAAATACCAGAGATGTTGAATGATTTTTCTTTATTTTTTCAGGTTCATAGCGGTCACTCAACCAATCAAATACGCCAAGCATAAGAACTCCAACCGGTTTTGGGTAATGTTGGCTTTAACATGGGTAATTTCATTTGCGATAGCAGCCCCCATTGCCTTGGGTGTGAACGATTCAAAAGATCGAATAGACACATTCTGTACATTTTACAACGCAGACTTTCTTATATATTCGTCCATGGGCTCCTTTTACATCCCCTCCGTCATCATGCTGTTTCTTTATGGAAAAATATATTGCGTGTTACGACAGCGAGAGAAAAAGTTTCTGGCTAGGAAAGCGAAAACTGTGGACAGTAAAACTTTACAAAATGTTATAGAGAACAAAGCTACAACAACTGGCGGAGGAAATCTGCTTCGAACTACCGAAACATCACTAAGTGAAAACCTCCATGATAGAAATAACATATACGCAAGGACAGGAGCTCGCTTAAGCGGGGCGCATAGTGGCTCCATGACTCTCTCGCCTAATCCAATCATTCACGAGGAGGTGTCCACGGCCCTTCACACTACGTCATCAACGCACGAGGATGACGAAAATGACGACGATGATGACGTCGGGGTGAGCGACGAGCTTAAGAGCCACGTGATACAAAACGACAAAACAGCAGAGTTTTTGATGAGCCCTGTGAGCGAAGACAATTCAAACAGTGGCAGAAGCGGTTACGCGCCTCCTAATACCGTCGAGGTAGAGACTCAATTCTCTTCCAGCCCCATGGGCTCTGTTCGTCAATGTAATGAACAGAAAAATATGCTCTCTCTACCAAAGAAAAAGTTTCCCGGTTTAAGTCGCAATGGCTCCGCCAAAAAGAAAAAGTCTGGCGGAAAGAAAAGTGTTACGCGATTTAATTTCCACATGAGACATAGTAAAAAGAAGAAAGAGAAGAGTGCCACAAGACGAGAGAGGAAGGCTACAAAAACACTAGCAATAGTATTAGGTAAGTACATGCCTTTGTAATTTTTACGTTGCTAATAAATAACAAATCCGGTACTAATGTATGTTATTTTATACCCTGCCACCGCCCCACTGACAAAGACCCCCACTTCTGTGACTGAGGTATGGGCTCTAGTTTCATGGGACCTGTACTGGAGACTGGGGCGATATAATGCCTGTGAAACAGTCATTTGATATGTTTTCACTCTTTAAGACTGAATGTGTATAAATCGTCCCAGAGAAATTTTTATGGAAACAGTTTCCTACCGTTATGTGTAGCTCCATTTTGTAGAATGATTCTTCCACGGAAATTAATACATAAACACTGCTGGTTTTCATGTTTAGTCTCCAATGCAAATACTGTATTTAAAATACAAATGTGTTACGATTCATATAAATCCAAGGTTGTCATAGAATAAGAGAAACTCCGGACAAGGAATTCATGTTGGTATATATGATATATAGTTCGGCCTTTTCATGCCATCATCAGTTAAACATATAAAAAGAGTGCGACACTAGTTTATATATTACAGAAAGTATAGTTAACTAGCCAATAAAATTACATTAAGATTAATAAGGCAATCATAATCCTTTTTCGGAGCTTCTCGTATTCTGCGTTACTCTAAACTGATCTGCGAAACTGCTGACTTCTTACGTTGTGATGCCTCAGTTCAGATAAATAACAAATTTTAATTTGCTATCATTTTGTCTCTCGACAGGTGTTTTCCTTTTATGTTGGTGGCCATTCTTCACAATTAACATCATGAACGCCATTTGTATTCGATACAACCTGAAGGACAGTTCGCCCATGTGTGACCTTCCACCTATGTTGTTTAGTTTTTTTGTTTGGCTAGGATATATCAATAGTTTTCTCAACCCTGTTATATATACAATATTTAACATGGAGTTTAGAAAAGCTTTCAAAAAGCTTCTGACAGAACCTTGTGCCAAATGAAAAGCATCTTTCCCAAGATGCATTGTTGTGAAATTATTTAGTTTATCAACCCGGAACATATCAAACCAAGCCAAAGTCTGACGGAGACATGATGGCTTAATAGACAGCACACTCTGATGTCAAAACGAGCCACAAACCGTCCCAATCCCAGCGTTTACCATTAGTTTCATACTCGGACTTCGGATCTCTATCTCAGTGGGGTTATCTCCCCTTTGCCGTTAGGAGGCCGGTTGTCGGGGTGTAATTGATTAGCTTCTCAAACTGGAGATAATAGGCTTTTCCTAGCGCATCCAATAACATCCTGGAGAGAATTACCTTACTCCACAAGATTGCCTGACAACCTTGCCAATGAGGTGGGCTTGGGGTGCCCCAATTCGTTAATGATTATTAACGGTTAAGTAGCAGACAGTGCTGACCACCCTTCACCAAGAAGTATTTGATGTTGCCATGGTGGAAGTAATGGTTTTGTAGACATTTGCCAAATTTATACTAATTGTTATAGGTATGTTTTGTTTTCGTATACTTGTTAAGTGTGTACTGTGACTAACAAATGCACATAAATATATGCTTGTTGATACCTCTATTATTTTATCCAAGAGTTTACGTTACGGTTGTTAAATTTAGTTTTGAAATGAATACTCAGATAATCGACACGAAGTATTTTATAACTAGTTTTAATAGTTTAGACCGTTATTATTTTAGGATCCATGTAAATGACTAAATTCATTGTTAAAAAACAGAAATCACCATGTAAAAGGCATGCACTGATTAAGATGTTTGAGTTATTAAATATATGTCATTTTCATGAAAACAACATGCAAGATTTATTTATTATCGTGAGGAAGAAATATATTAAATTGATGTATGACTACCTTGCCTATTTTCCAATTATTTTCAATTTCAAAGTAAACTGGAGTACTTTCATAATTAATATTCACAACATTGTGTGCTAGTTTTGTCAAACGTATCTGGATTTGGATTTTATATAACAGGGAAAAAATGCTTTTGTCTTTGTTGTTCTGATTCTTTAGACGGCTTGCATGAGCTGTCTCAGCTATTTGCATGTTTGGTTGGGGTTGTTTTTATCCTTTTTTAGTTTCCATCAATCACCTAAGATGTGACAAACTGCCTGCTCAGAATAACAACCGATTTCGTTATTTTCAACTACAGTATTGTATGCATGCGATAAGGTTCACCATATACGAAAAAAATGCGGTCGTGCAATATGGTGAATACAATTGAATAGTGAGGCTGTTCTTTAGCTGGTGTTTCTTTGGCACCCTTTCCATCAGTTTTAACGTTGGTGCGACTTAAGGTAATATCTTCTACAGTTTACTACTTAAGAAAGAAATGTTGTTGTTTTTCTCATGGCGATTATTTTGAAAGAAAAGGTCACAGAAAAATATGAGCAAATATGCCATGTTGTTGAAGTTACTTTGACAGGAAACGCAAACTCAAAAGAGGTCTCAAAATTCCCTTTCACATCCTGACAACACCCTTTGACCATGGGAGCTCTGGAGCTGTTTTTCCTAAGCTGGAAAAAGATTGATCGTGAGGGTCAAGAATGAGAGATGTGCCGAACAGATGGGCTAGTGTTTTATCGGATTGCGTGCCCCTTCCTACGCCCGTTAGATGACCTTATTCAATCCTTCTGGCGGGCGAAGAAAGAGGCGGGCATCCGTCAATTTCAACTCTACTCACACACCAACAACTATTCTCTTCAGATAAGACGTACTATTTTAGGATAATATGGCCATGGAGTGACACAAACTGCTATTGGAAGTCATGTCTTAACTGACTGCTGTAGTATTGTGAAGGTTCTCTATCGACTAACTACCAAAGCTCGGGTGGGAAAATAACTATCGGTGTTCGAGTAGAGATGTAGTTTTCATATGCTTCCTTAAATAATGTACAAAATGTGTGGAAGTGTGTCAATCTCTAATACGGGTCTACAAAAAGGAGATTCCTACAACGTGGACTGCTAAAGACACACTGTTTGAGCCTCGTCATCATAATTTATTACTCCATAAATATTCAAGGAAAATCCTTCCCGATCATTCGTTGATGGTGAAGAGGTGACATACTATCTTGTATGATGGTTTTAATGGAGCATTGCTCAATAAATGAAAATTTATGAAGGTCTCGCTTTTATAGCGTGATGAATTCAACGTACATGTGTCTGCTTCATATGTTTTTTTTTACGACGTTATGAGAAATTTCCACAATCTCATAACACTGTTTGTCTGCCTAGACTCACTTAGTTGTTGTTGTCTTTCCATGATTTTTGTTGGGTTTTTTCGTCCCCCTTCCCTATTCAGTATTCTACTTAAGTTTATATAGAAAGGCCAAAGTCTGAAATAGTACTCTTTGACTGTGATCGGTCTTACATAATTTATTTATATATTTGATTGTTTTTTAACGTCGTCCTCAAGGATATTTCAGCTATAGAGCCTTACAGGTTTATATTAAAAAACCGTGACGAAACATAGTAAAAGTCAAACCGCGATCACCTCGATATCGCAAAAGGGAAAACTTTGTATATAAGGTCGACAGCGGGATTCGATGCTATACCGTGAACAGTGAAGGTGACCCAAGGCTCAACCATCATGAAACATGACGCGATCTCGGTATTATTTAAATGTCTTACTATAAGTAGGACGTGATGACAGCTTGATTGATAAAACACATAGCATTAATAAAAGTATATCTGCGTTTTGATGTCCGCAAACATGAGAAAGTGTAAGGCTTAACTAAAAGTGTTAAAAGCCAAAGAGCAAAACGAAATTAACCGCGGTTACTCGGACATCGATGCGGATCAGAGCATGATCATTTTTACGGCAATTTTTGTTCCACGGCAATTCTAACCGCCCTGTCATCAAGGGTGGGGAGAATCTTGGCAATAAGACCAGCTGGCTCGAGCCAGCGGGGGAATGAAATCGTCACGGTATTCTAACTAAGAACTCCACCTTCATGTTTTGATTATTAAGCGACGTTTGGCAATTTCGTTGACAAAAAGGTGAAAGAAACTGAAGTGAGTTATTTTACTCAAATTGGTTCACAAAAGACGGACTATTCTGATCTTGGTCATTTTAGTTCACTTTTTTTATCCTTTAAACGCAAAAATAGTTCTAATCCGAATCAGGAGCCACTATCGCAAAAAGTCGAACGACAATGAAATATCGTACAACATTTTTAATGCGGCTAGTTTAACCCGACGTAATTATTTTATACGATATTTTTTTATTATATATACGGTATTATATGGCCTAATCAGAACTACAAACCTGTATACCTGTAATGTGATGGTGCTTATGTAATTCGTTAGTCAAATATGGGAATCTCAATGCTCAAGAATGTTAATGAAATATTGTCAATAATACAAGAAGATGGCCCAGATGCAATTTTGTTGCAAAGACATCTCGGAACCAGCATAAAGTCACCAAGGCAGATAGTGTGGATTTACAGAGGTATATCCCGATGTGATTGACTGATTGAATGACTGGCTGATTGATAAATTGATTGATTGATTAAGTTAGTAATAGCACACTCAAAGATATTTCCTTAATATGACGGCAGATGGACGGCATAGCCAATCTGAAAAGCTTCGGCATAAACACGGTTCTAACTAAAGAAGCTTTCACATTTATTCATATCAAAGGTTTGTTTGTTTGTTCGCTTAACACTTTGCAGGGTACTATTATTCTTACATATAAGATGGTGAACGAAACCACCCACTGGCAACACACAGACCATACCAAACAGCTACATGGCGCAAAACACAACAAATCGTCTTTATAATGTCTCCCAGCTCGGAGACAGTCCGATCAATCCGGACTTAAATAAACGGATGAAACTGCTTGCCAAATTCACCAAATCAGCCTTTCTCTGTATAAAGGTGGCTTTTTACAGATATCTCGGGCTTGCACGTCCATCGGAAAAGAAAGAACGGGCTTATCTGCCCGGGAAGTCGGAAATCGTTTGAAAAGGCGACAACTGTGCACCGTACTGTGTAAGAGCGGGATACAAGAACGAAGAATACAATGCTACTTTAGTAGATATTGAAATAAAACACAGAAACTGATACTAACCGTTTAACTTTTATTTGTGAAAAACCAATTGCGAAAAAAGCGGATCAATGTTTTCCCTACAAATCCTTAGCATGTACAGTAAGTCGACAACCTCGAAACGGGACATGGGCGATAACTCTTGTTAAACCGCAGTGCATTGCTAGTTGTCTCCCATGGGAAAAAAAGAAAAGCGTTGGCCATTCTGTGTTAGACCTATAACCGCAAACAATTTGAACATAATTTTTGATATTTTCCTTGATTTTCCTTTAAAAAGATGGAAGGTTTTAATAAGTTTTGGTGAACTTATTGAAGTTTTATAATGATTTTTATGCTAAAATAACAATTTCTTTTAAAAAAATGAATAGGCACTGATCTCTTTATGTAGAAAGATGTCGATTGAACTCGTATTTGTTGAAATTAAAGCTGCATATGGACTCAAAAGTTCTGAATTCTGAGTTATTACAGAATCTCATGAAAAATTTGATATTTTTCGGAAAAGGTACAAGTTAGAGGCTTTCCGGTAATTCCAACATTACATTTGTAGCTTGAAGGAGAGTTTTTAATAACAGAAAAACTATAAAATGAATTTTCTGGCAGAATATTATTATGTGGATGTGTCAATCAGCTGTCATAACTGAGCCACCATTAGATGTACAGACGCTACTCCAAGTTAAACGTTTAACCCCGCGGGGGCGGCGTTAAACATTCTATATAAGGTCATTTACCCGGCGAGTTCAAAAGTTTGATTTGAGGCATATGAGGAAGAATGGCAGGCCTTCTTTATGCTGAATTTGAATTATGACATGATTTCTCCTGGCTATAACTAGCCTTGTGCCTACTTAATAATTTTTATTTCAAAGTAATTGTTTTAGTTCATGCACTGACTTCAAAGTTGGTTAAAACCAAGGCAAACCCTAATTTTCAGTGCTTATGCAACTTTAAACCTAATTGGCTACGGGTATGTATATCTTACATCAGAGAAGACAACGACGTCAAGATTGAGTATTTTGTTCAAAACAATTAACTGAATAAATTTTGAATCGAAAAAAAAGGGGTTTGAGTTGCCGAAAAGATTACATTCAGTATTTAGTTAGCGAGTGGCTGGGTTTGGAGTTTAATGTGCCCTGATGCTATCTGAGCTTAGGGGCACCATGAAGCCGATATTTTTTGTATTGTACTGTTTATGTCCTGTAACTATGCTATGTTATCTTCTTTGTAAACAGTGTCGTTGGCGGTGCATTCGTGTAAAATATGTACTATTTATTTATTTTTTTCGAAATTTCTGAGAAAAAAAATTAGATTTCAAATGAAAATGAAAATTAGATATGTATATATAATCAACAATTGTATGCCTACATATCGTAGAATAAAAAGGTCGAAATAACAAAAGGATCCACTTTGGCAGCCTGCTAAGTACAATATTTTCGTTGGTGTATATATCCGGCTTGGTCATAAATTTGAACGATTTTGTGTAGTATATTCGGTTAATTGCCGTAAATTATGTGGTCGTCGTCAGGCGAATTCAAACGCACACACAATTAGGTTATTTCAACAAAATCTGATTGCTTATATTTTAACGGTTTTGGGGGTTTCTTCATAAATAAAAACAGTAATGTTAAAATAAAAAAATACCCAATGGGTACAAGGATCGTACAAATCAGATGGAATCCTGCCAAAATTCAAATTCAGCGTAGAGGGTTGGCCATTTTTCCTATTTTGTTAACAAAACATTTGATCCCACCGCCGTGAATGACCTTATATGCAACGAGTCAGCGTTTTAAATCGTGTAAGGGGCGGGACTGATAACCGTGATTTGAGTAACGTCGGTACATCAAAGCGTGGCCCACATGTGACAGCAAATTGGCACATCTTCATGAAAGTAGCTCACAGACTGAAGGACGTACCAATTTCAGATGGCTCCTATCTATCCCAAAGTTCCCAGTCTGCGTTAAAAAGCTAGATGCTACTTTGTGGTTACAAAATGTTTAAAAACGAAAGATGAAATAAAAATGCTTCTTTGTTTTGCTCCAGGATGAACTTACACACTTGTCACTCTAGACTGAAAACGTTTTAAACAACAACTTGTAAAAAAGAATACCTCTTCAACAAATTGGAATATTTAAAGAACTAAACTTAGCCAATGAATTTCCATTATTATTAGTAGTAGTAGTAGTAGTATTGACAAGTGGTATCCATATAAAGATATTGATTGGGCAATGTATGGTTAGCAACCAAATAAACAGAACAGTGGGCCAGTTCAAAAAGAATGGACAAAAAAGTTTTCCTAACATTTGGGGAGGTATTTATTCCGACGTGGTTCAGTGAAATAGGACTTATTAACCACTGCTCAGCTGTTTTGTGTAAAAGCTGTACAAAATGAAAGGGCCATCCAGATGAAACTGGCTGCAGCTGGTTACAAGAAGACGGTAACGCCACGGCTGTGAAACCGGATGTATTTTGTTACAGACAAAATAAAGTTCTACTACATAAATAGAAAATAACTTTCCACTGTTGACTACGGTGGCCCATAGTGGACATTATTATTTTCTTTTACAATCATATTTGTTTCTTTTTTTATTTCATAAATGTTTTATCAAGCAATTTTTCACAGGTGGAAACGACTTCCCACCCAGGTTGAAACTACTTCCCACCCAGGTGAAAAGTACTTTCCACACAGGTTAAAACTACTTTCCACCCAGGTTGAAACTACTTTCCACCCAGGTTGAAAGTAGTTTCAACCTGGGTGGAAAGTAGTTTCAACCTGGGTGGAAAGTAGTTTCAACCTGGGTGAAAAGTAGTTTCAACCTGGGTGGAAATTGCTTGCCAAAAAAACAAGTAAAAGAAAAAGAAAAAAGTGTAATTG
>JAVFBZ010148318.1:1445-17386 GCA_032466195.1 Katharina tunicata | reverse complement strand
CCCAAACATAGACTGCACTAACTCACTGACACAACCATCCATTTTGTTCATTCCTCAAATGCGACATCAAAAGCTGCCCTTATTATGTAAGCTCCATGTTCAAGGTTTGAATCCTTTTAAATGATTAGAATAATATCTTAATTATTATATTTATTAAGAGTTTTTATTGACTCCGCCTTGTTGCTATCTACCTATGTGTTTTTGAGCTGTCGACTTCCGTGCTGCTAAAATGGCTCCTAATATAGAAAGTGACTCAAAGTCTCTGTGAAGTAGGGAAAGTAACTTTTTGCTACACGATGTAGACTGTTCTCTGTGAAGTAGGGAAAGTAACTTTTTGCTACACGATGTAGACTGTTCTCTGTGAAGTAGGGAAAGTAACTTTTGGCTACACGATGTAGACTGACATATCCTGGCCATGCAACTTGATATTGATTTCAGTTATAGGTATAATTGCCAGTCACTTATGTCAGATTTGCTCCAAAAAGTTGCGATAAAAACGGATATGATATACCAACTTATCTTTCTGTACTTTATAAGCTAAGAAGTAGACCATTCACAGTAACACAGCAAAAAGATCTGTTATTGCCCATATTAATGCTTTAGAATGAATTTATTGTTGAACCTGTAATTATCATAGATATGCTATAAGACTGTCACGAAATATAACCATTCCTTTCATTAAGTTATTAGGGAAATGTACTTTGTAACATGTTACATGCTAGCCTAGCTAGTAATCTAACAAAACACTGAAAGGCATATCGTTTTTCATCTTATCTTTTAATGTCGGAGGATTTATTAAGTAGGGTTTACATTATGGTTTCATTAAATGGAAGCTAATTGAGTCTTCAATGTTGTTCATCATGTCGCATTTCTTTATTTTCCTAATCTCAATATCATTTTGGGATATTTGTCACTCCTCGCATATTTGTCATTCTCTTCCTTAGGAATGTGTGTTCTCAGAAGATTCTAGCAATCATTGCCACTGTATGAATGTCATTTGTTCAACTGAGTGTAAGCTTCACATTTTTACGGCTGTGTGATGATGCTCTATCTTATGTCTTATAAGTGAATTGCCCTTAAGTACTGTGTTAAACACAAAGCAATCAGTCACGTACTTTGCCAGTGGTGTTGACTTGTTGCCTTTAGACATTATTGTATTGGTATTGTAATGGCTGAAGTAGTTTTGTTCTGGTGCGTGGGAATTGATGACATATTGTGCCGTCAGCTTAATCTCCCTCATCTGTTAGACGCGATATTTAATGTCCAGCGAGAGAACAATTGCTTTTACCATTTACCAAGCCTGTATCTTCATACTGGTAACCAATTCAACATTTGGCGGGTCCAATCATTGAACATTTAAAAAATTTCTTTCCTTTTTTTTAAAGCCCACTGGAGAAGTAAAGATTAAACATGCTGAATGTAAAGGTTATTTCAATCAGTCATTAACACAGTTACTTATATATATATGCAGCTTTTAGCAGCTGAAAGTAGTTACAGTAACACAATCTTCCATGTGGATGACCACTTCTTGGAATATCTTGTAAAACGTTTCAATCTCATGCCAGATATCGTTATCAGGCCAAGGTCGTCACCATTTCTTGAGAATGATCCATGAAAGTCACATGAAAGTTAGTAATATATGCATGTATTAATATCACAGCAGATATTTAATTGTAACATGAAGCATGCTTTAGTATCGCTATACTTTCTTTATTGCACATTTTTGAGAAAGAAAATTAAGACAATTTAAGGTTATTGTCTGTTAGCAAGACCTGATAAGTACAATGTATCGTCCTTCAACTTGATGTTCTGAAAAAATTTCTGCCTATTGCAATTTTTTTTTTTAAAGGTACATTGTACTTATTATTTTAAGTCAAAAAAAGAAAATGTCTAAAAAATACATTAACCATATTTCTTTATATTTGAATACTTAGCTAGTTGTTGATGTCACATATCACATATAAAGCTGAGTCAGCCAGACTTGTGGCTGATAGACATGGTTATACTGGTTATATTGTAATGACTAAAGTAGTTTTGTTCGGAGCGTGGGAATAGATGACATATTGTGCCGTCTGCTTAATCTCCCTCATCTGCTAGACGCGATATTTAATGTCCACCGAGAGAACAATTTCTGTAACCATAGCACAAAACTGTATTCTTCAGAAGCGATTCTACATTTTACGGCTATAACAATTGAAGATTTGAAATATTTACATGGAACCGTTTTTCATTTAAACCGCTGGAGACGGAAAGATTAGGCATGCTCAGAGTAAAGGTTATGTCCCCTCAGTCAATAACAGTGGATAGTTGACTGTTAAATGATCCATGCTTTAGTAGCCTTATACTAACTTTTGGAGAAGAAGAAGAAGAAAACAAATCCCATAATTGATTTTATTGCTTTTGTTTTGTTTTGCTAAATGATAGTTAACGGTTGTATGAATGTATGGCCATTAAATTACAATTTATCCTCTTGATTTTACAGTGTTCAACAAAGAAATATTGTTGCCTCTGGAAATCATTTTTGGTAAGGTACTATTTACAAATCACATGTACAGTACATGCCACAATACAGAATATATTTTCTACGGATGTCTTATCTAATAGAAGTCTGAGAGAAAAAAATGTAATGTTGTAATTTTGATGTGAACCAAAGAAAAATCTAACGGTATTTAAAGTTTATTTAACTAAACTGCAAGTAGGTATGCCTGCAACTTTATGGGCAATAGTTAAACATGTATGTGTGTCTTAAAGGTGACAATCTTGATTTTGAAGATTTCTTTAAATCAAGCTTCAATGTTGTCAGTATTGGTATTGAGTTTAGTCAACTTGCCTTTTTTAAGGCTGTTTAGCAGTATGTAAGTGATGGTGTGCTAGTAAGTCTCTCAGGGCTACTGAGGACTTAAAGAGAGGCGAGTAATGTGACACTCTCCAAAATTAAGGATAAGGCAAGTTACGTGGATTTTTTAAAAGTCGTCTGATGCCCGATTCTGCACTATAATCATACAGGCGAGTAAGTTGTCACTCTCCTTATTCACACTTTTTGGGGGAGTGATCAGTCCCTTGTCATTGAGAGGCCTGCCTTAGACTAGCAAGACTCGGTGACATAGGACATGGATTAATACTTTAATGGTTAGGATGTGCTCAGCTGTTGATGACAACCATTCTATCCATAGTCATTCGCCGGCAGCTTGGCTACATTAACACCATCATAAACATGAATGACTCTGAGCTTCCCTGCTTCTAACACCCTCAGATGATTCTGTTGCATTGCTTCTCAGACAGTGTCGGTATGCGGACTGGAGTAATAGCCGGTCGACCGTGTTTCCCACCTAGACGTAAGTAATGCTGAGGAACATTGGTACTGCAGGGATGATTGGAAACTGACTTTAATGTTGATCTGGGAACAGCAGTGTGAGTTTCCTGCTTTCCGTGCAATATACCAAGTTTTAGGCTCAGATCAATGAACGGCTGGCTGGCAGGAGCTGTCTCTCTAGCGGCATGTACGTATTGATATTGTGCTCCAGTGTCGTGGCAGGACGCTTTGTCCAACCTGTGGACCGTGGGGTTAATTACCCACCCGAATGGGGACTACCTGCTAAGGGCCACTGATTTTATAAAGGTTTATTAACGAGCCGTTTATGTACTGGACAGCTTTTGTCTGGAAACAAACCTTATCAATTGCCTTTTTTAGATCAGAGACAGGATATCAAAACTTAAGCAGTTTTTCTCTGTAGGAATGTTTGATTATTCAGACAACTGGATTTGGATTGAGTGAAAGGAATTTGCTGACTAAAGAGATTCCGCTAGAACAATTCTGTTGACTTGACACCTTGATAGGCTGGATTGGCTAAGAGCTGGACATTTTATACAAGAGAACTACTCGAGCAAGCATCTCTTAGCCATAAAGCAGGACTGTCCAGGCTATTATCAGTAGAGCCCAGTGTGTGTGTCTGACCACTCAGCACTACCTGCCGAGCTACCTTCAAACTGCCTGTTACGCCAAGCCCATAGCCAAACAACTTGTGTCAGCTTTAAAGAAATTAGTTCTGGGAATGGGTTATTACCAGTCTCCGGCACGAGTCTCAAGCACAGTTTTATAGCATTGCCAGTGATTCGAGATGGGCTAACTGGCCCAGCTTATCCAACTTAAGTATGGTTTGAGGTAAGAGGATGACACAGGGTGAATTTCCCAAGACTGAACGTAGATTCCTCCTTATGGCCTCTTTCAAAATTTCTGAAGCCGTAACAGTGATAGGATGAAGTGAATGTGTTTCATGTTAGACAGACTTGTCAGACTGAAACGTCGTGTCTGGCATATAGATGGCCGTATACAGTTCTCGGTTGCTTTAGATGACAGTAGCTAACTAACCAAGGTAACAGCTTTTTCTGATTGGATCAACCAGTGTTTTCTCTCAGGGATTTCTTTCACAATATTAATACCCAGCCAATTTTCTTAAAAGGAGATGTGCCATATCCAGCTCTCTTTTTTTTATTTAATGGGGAAAAAAATCAAAGCTGTGGCAAAGGCTTTCTTGGGGATTACTTATAACGTATATTATAACCTATTCTTTGACACTTTTTATTCCATTGTTCACAAATTCTTGCCTACATTCAAAAAGAAAAAAAGGCAAACAATTGTATTAGATGACATTTATTAGGAATTCCTGAATACAGGATAGGCAAGAGGGAATTTATACCTTTTATGGATTGATCAGCCCCCTAAGGCTATTGGCGCCGTGGAATCCTGTTGAACAAACATGTGCTTTACTACCGAGGAATGGAAGATTGGTCTGTACATCCCACTGATCTTGTGTTTCTTATCTCAGTTGTTAGAGTAACCCCTGATAAGAGGGTTAGTCAAAATCAGTTTAGATTCTATTGTGTCTGCAAGCGCCATTGCCTCAACCATAATTAGCTCAAAACCATCTGCTGCAAAAAGGGATCAGAGAAAATGGATTAAGACTGTGGGAGTTACTACTACACATACTATTCTGTGGAATAATGAAGACATAGCCCAATTGGCCTGATAGTCCCCGCAAGGAATTCAGCCTTAATTGAGCCTGGCTGGGATTAAAATCGGAACCACTAGCGGAATTTCCGAGGGAAACATGTATTCTTGTCATTTAATGATTTATTGGAAATATAGTCTGCTCAATGGGGTCATTTTGGCAAATGGTTTCCCACTTTCAGTTTATAGATGAATTTGTGTAAATTTATCAAAATGGAGACTACGTGATGTTTAACATCTTATGCAATGGAAAATCATCTCACTACATCAGATTTTGGCCAAATTTAAAAAGTAGTATGTTTAGCTAAAATTGGGTTGTCTGTATTAGAAGTTGGTGTAAGTAGCTTTTAGGATTACCAGCAAGATTTAAACCAACCAATTACCTTCTGTATGGCTCATCAAGCAAAAAGATCGGCCACATGGAAATACGAATCCATTGATCCGACAAGAAAACGGAATATCAGATACACACCTGGCTGTTCAAGCGCTTCTATTTTGTCAACTGCAAAGCTTTCTGCGTTACCTCTCTTACATGTGACCTTATCTAATAGCCCGTCAGCTAAACGTGTTCCCCAAACTCCAGGAATACCTGTATTGTCTTCGTTGCCTCATTCCCTACAGCCACGTAGAATAAGCTCCATAGGATTACACGGGGCTGGCTCCTCTGCACTGGCCTCCTCGCTCACATATCCTCTATCGTCTAAACTCCTTTCCACGGGAGGGGCGCCTTCGTCGTTAATACCTGTCCCGTCAGGTGAGGCCAGAAAGAGTTTAATTCAGGTAGAAGGAAACGACTTGGTTGTGGTAAGTAACATTTATTTGGTATTTATAAAGTTGCATTTCATAATGCATTTTTGAGTGTGTGAAGTATTTAAGTTTTTTAAGAAGCCCATGTCTAATCACAAAGAAAATTTAATGGCTGTAAATAACAGAGAAAACATTTGTAACATTAGATAGCAAATAATTAATGGTGTCTTGTTAGTCATATTATCATTAATATATGGTTCATAATTGCATCTATTTAAAGACGATTTTTCAGTTTAGACCCCGTTCTGGGCCATGTCCTTGTGGCACCCTTGTCTTTCGCCAGTGTTTTTTTCTCCTTAAATAATGGCATATAAGCTCAATCAAACAAATTAACCAAATCTATGTTGGTGTAACTTGTGGTGACATAAAACCATTACACACAACTAGAACATTTATTGATTTAGGATATAAAATTGATAAGCCTTCTCAAATTTCAATTTTATTGATCTCAAAATCAACAAAAGTGACCTTCTTTCTAGATCCATGATGGTATTGCTATTTTCTCTCTTGTGGCTCAAGGTGCAAATTGATCTCTCGTCGAAAAATATGCTTTTATTTACAGAATTATTCATCATTTAGAATTTGCCATTTTAAGTTAAAGTTTATTTCACAATTGACAGTGATTTTTCCTGGCTCAATGATCTATTTCTCCAATTATATTGGTATATTACTGCCAAATGTATATTTGAAATCCTTAATAACAGTATTGCTTGATAATGTTGCTTAAAGTGAAAAGTACAGTGCAAAAGTATTGAATCTATTGTATACTCCATGATCATCCCAGAACAATAAACAAATGAGAAAATAAATTGTCATTAAATAAAATCGACTAAAATTTTCTGCTATTATGGTAATTTGTACATGTTAAAAAATATAGCTGTATAAAAAAAGATTGATTTAAGTCTGCTTCATAAAGCAACAGACTTGCCATTGTGTAATTGTTTGCCTCAAGGCACAATAGGCTTAGTATATAATAAGATTGGATATCATTAGTGTCTGTAGGGCGTATTATACCTGTCAACTGGTCTGGATATTTTCTCGATCCTTTGGAGGTTATTATGCTCTTATATAGTATTAGTATAAAGTTCACTGTATTCCTGACAGATTTGATCTGTTTGAGGTCAATTCTTTATTATTAAGAAACCACGCAAGTGTTGCTTTGTATATTGGATTTACAGGATAAATATGACACAGCATTGACCTTTATGTTCCAGGCATGTTTATGTATATTCAATTCCATGTGTGGCAGGTATATTGTGCTGTATTTCTGTAACAAACACCTTTTAGCTGCATATATGGTGACTCTTATATGAGGTATAGGGTTTAATACCATGTAACCTGGCTGCTATCAAAAAATGGGTTGGATTTTAAAGGTATTTTAATTGGAAAGACCAACCAGAGTCCCAAAACTGTTCACTTAATGTAGGACGCTCCTTGAAACTTTAGAATTCTGATCAGCCATGAAAAAAGTGTCAGATTTGATAGGATTTGAATAAGTAAACACGAACTGTCTTCTGAGCTTCTCCACGTACAAAACTTTTTGTTTACGAGCTATCAACTCTCATGCTGGGTCCTTTCTCTACTGAATGGAATCTTAACCAGTGATAATATGCTATGATGTTGTGTTATGATTGAAAGCTCAGTTTAAAAAAAAATGTTAATGGAGAAGCTCAGAAGCCTGTGTCTATTTAGTTTTAACCCATGAAGGTGCCTCAAACAATATATCACTGACAGCTAGGATTTATTAACATTCAATTAAAATAGAGTGAGTGGTAGGTGGGAGCTTCCTGTGTCCTCAGGCTCTCTGAGCTAAGGAACATCAGATTTTTGTCCTGTATTTTGTCTTGTATTTTGTCTTGTACTTTGTTCTGCAAAGGGCTGGAGGTTGGGTGAGAGCCTCTCATACCCTGGAGCTCTCTGGTGTAGGGGCATCAGGAAGCCTATTTTTTGTGTCCATTTTTTCATCGTGTAAATGTACTTTGATGTCTTCTGTGTTGCCAGTGACTTTCAGGGTTGTATCCTTCACCTGGCATGCGCTCAAATGAGTGAAATAACCTTAG
Organism: Katharina tunicata; assembly: GCA_032466195.1. Lineage (NCBI taxonomy): Eukaryota > Metazoa > Mollusca > Polyplacophora > Chitonida > Mopaliidae > Katharina > Katharina tunicata. The sequence goes on along the minus strand of JAVFBZ010148318.1, from coordinate 9,511 downwards.
GTATGGTGTAAAACCTCATTCAATCAAGCAAACAATCGCCCTTTGATGTCTTGTATGCTGCTGTTGTCATTTAGAGTGGTTTTCACTCCACAGCTGGCATGGCATCAGATGAGCAAAATAACCTTAAGTATAACCCCAATCAAAGTAACAACCTTAATATAGAATAAACTAAAGAGACTTGTCAGGATTTATAGGATTAACATGGTTTAAGAGGTTATCTCTTAATTGTGATGAATATAGAAGCCGCATGTAGGTGACTAAAAAGACAAGACAGGAGACGAGTAATTAATCGAGTTTACACTGCTCATTTCTGTGAACCTAATATTAAAGGCGATTTCTGTGTAAGCTTTTACACCTTTTGGATTGATATACATTGTTCTGCATGTGCATCCGGCAAAGTTACAAAACAAGACCGACACCACTGGAAAGATTTTGTTTAACAGTACATAATGTTGCAACATCGTTGTGATATCACAATAACGATGGCATGAAAAATGTTATGTTATCTCTCTTTAAAGTAGGAACTTTTCTTCAATCACTAGTCATCTTATCACATAAAAATTTCATTATTCAGTGAAAATTTTGGAATGTACCATAACTTGTACATTGATTCTGATAGCTTTTAGTAACATATGTTTCATATCCAGTTTTCTTTGTCCAGTTTCTATTATTTTCCGAGGTAGTTATTTGGAATTTCATTTTTGTATCTTACACTTGAGTGACTTATCTGTTTTGCTGATTATTGGGGGTAAGTTTAGGACTCGTTTTTCTGTGAGAACAGGAATCAATCTGTATTCCAGGGATCACATTAAACAGTAATTGAGATGTCTGCTAGGATGGTAGGTAGCATTGATCTTTCTCCTCTTTTGTGGAACCAATTGCATTTGGGGTCGGTGGAAAGCGGCTCGTAGCTTGTGTTGACAGGAACTGAGAATATATCAGAGAATACGTCTTAATTCCCCACTAATTCATCCAGTTTCAAACTCCTTGACGCTACATCAATTGAAAGTAATCACATCGCTTTCCTCCTCGACAAGTGGAAGACATCTTCTCGGGTGGATTCTGCTCAGGTACCCGAGTTCGCTCCCACTACAGACACAGATGAAGCAATTCAATTCTAACACTGGCCCATACACTTGGTCCAAATTGGGAAGCTATCAGCAGTCTAGGCTATCTGGATATATGTGTATGCAAAGTGATGGCCGTGTCCAATTGTCTGATGACCAGACCCGTTTATAACATTACTCTCGCTAGCTCACGGCTGTCCAGTCAATAGCGCTAAAGATAAAGTTATTTTCTCTGAATGGCTTCATTGTGCTGCTGATAAACTAAAGGTCTGGATGTCAGACAAAATTTGGAGAGTGTTGAGATGAGGGAGGATGATAGGAATTGAGCAGATAAATTCCAGCACTCTTAATGTTCATTGGTGAATCCTACTAAGATAACCGTATACCCCCACTTCAGATTTTGTACTTGTGAATCCAATACTTACAATTCAATTTTTACCAAATTTCTAAAGAAGTTTTCCAGAAATACTTGAAGGATGGTCGAATTAAAGGGGAAAAGTCTTGCACTGTTCATGAACATTGGGGAATCCTAGCTACCCATCTCAACTGCCTAAATTAACCGTATACAACTGCCCAAACTAACCGTATACTGTACCCCCACTTCAGATTTAACATGTGTGAATCCAATACCTACAATTCAATTTTTATAACATTTCTGAAGAAGTTTCCCTGAAATACTTGAAGGATGGTTGAATTAAAGGGGAAAAGTCTAGCACTCTTCATGATCATTGGTAAATTCCCCAAGATCTACCCATCTTAACTGGCCAGGTTAACCATATACAACTCTGAACTGCCCAGGTTTACCGTATACCCCAACTTCAGATTTTGTACTTCTGAATCCAATACCTACAATTCAATTTTTACAACATTTCTATTGAAGTTTTCCAGAAATAATTAAAAGATGGTTGAATTAAAGAGAAATAGCTTAGCATTCTTCATGATCATTGGTTAATCCTCCCAGTATATGAACTTCCTAGAGTATCCCTATCCTCTCATTCAAGATTGTGTATTCTCCAAAACCTACAATTCAATTTTTCAGAAGGTATCAATAGAAAAATATTGATTAGTTATTAAGGGTGGTTGAGGTCTGACTTTAAGTCTATTAAAGATATCATGTTATCTTCTTTGATTCCTCAAAATGCATCCGTTTCATTGAGAAATACAAAATAGCAAGCAATACATTTTATGTTTTCTTATTTAGATAAGGAAATATCTGTTGCCCTTTTGTTGGGTATTGTGGCCTTGCAAAGTTTACTTTCCGCTATTCCGGTCAACTGGTTAACTGATAGACGAAAAACTCAATTGGTTTGAACGTAGGAATGTTTTTACCGATGTTGCAATTCCCGGCGCAATTGGTAACCGTCGGGCTGATTATTTTTGTCTGTGGCAATTTGTTCTCGGACCAGACAGCATGGTTGGTTTGTTGAATGGTGTTATTATCACACAGGACTCCTAGACATTTTACTGTCACCAGTCTGAGATCAATACATACCTACGCTATCACTCGCTGGAATTCGCACTTGAAATAACTCAATAAATGGATTAATGAGTGGAAGGGTTTATCATGTAGCTCTGCTTTCCAAAATTCAATATGTTTGTTGGAAACAGTTTGGGAGGTATTAATCGAGTATTAACGCTCACAGAAAAGATTAGAAATGAATTCAGAGCTATTTATTGGTCATGGCTGCCTTTCTTGTAGCAACTATGAAAGAAGTGACAAATCTGTTCTATGCTCTTTTCTGATATTAATTAACAGATATTAATCCATTGTCAACTATCATTACCTCTGATCTCCATTCCTTAAAATCTTTTGTAGCAACTATTATTCTGTTACCAAATACCATCTACGCTCTAATTTGATCCCTTTGGTGCATCCCTTTGTTCTTATTATCTCTGGTACATATAGCAATTATCAAAGAAATGCCAGATGTGTGGTATGTCTTTTTTTGATACTAATACAAAGTCCGTCCTTAAAATAGTTTGTAGCAACAGTCTGAGAGGTGCCAACCTTTTCGATGTTCTCCTTCATCAGTACCTTAAAAAAGGCCTTTCCTCTTTTCATCAATTATGAATGAACACCACTTTTATTTATCTGGGAACAGACGTTCTACAAAAAAAAATAAGAATTTTTTTAAGCCTGAAGCTACACATTAAAAAGCAATTGCTTTGTACATTTGACATCATACATCATGTGATAAGATATTTATCATTTCTTTATTCAACAAATCCAAAGAAATAGCAAAACGACAGAACATTTCCTAGCTGAAGGTGGTACATGGGATATGTCCACAAAGGGATTTATTATATGTGCCAATTAACCTAACATTATCACAGTATATAATTTCTGTATACTTCATTTTGAAAAAATTGAATAATAGACTTTTTTTTAATGAAGTGTGTTTTCCATTGTGAGTATCTTCACTGTCCTGTCATTTTCAAAGATTAATTCCAAGTATAATTTTAAATCATTACTAGAAAGATGTCAAATATATGACTTTGTGTATTAAATTTATCACTGCAGACAGATGCTAGTTGGATCATTACTGGTACCTGTCAAGAAATAGTATGATAAAGAACTGGTGTCATAGCGTACATCAAATGAATCCCTTGTTGTAAAGTCTGTTGGAGTTGATTTAGTATTTGTCGGTTTTCCCTGTGAGGAAAGCCTGCATGGGGAGTTTCGTGACCATACGTTGATAGAGTAGAAGAAAACAACTACTTATTTGTGAATAATTCAGGAGTGGTAAGGCTAGTGCCTGACTGATTATACCCAGTACGACTCATTGCTCCTACTTCCTTTATCTCCTCTACTATATATACCTTGTGGTCTCACTGATAAATATTTCCTGTGCATAAATTTTAAAAGAGCTTAGCAGGAATTTGGAAGATAATTGTGTTCCTTTACTGCTACTTTGATTTTCCTTAAGGGATATGGGATTTGGAACTGCGCCAAAATCAGTTTTACAACTTTTCTCCTCAAAATTTAAATTGCTGTGATCGCTTAGGCCTGTAGGTCTTGTAAATTATTTAAGGCTGCGCTAGATAGTTAAATCACATGTATACACGTTTTTATCTTGCCTGGATAGGTTTGTGTGGATAGCGGAGGTTTACACTAATGAATGGCAGAAGGAATCTGTTGAAGCTTGTACATTGTTTAATGAGGGGTGTACACTTTACATCCATTTTGATCTGTCCTTACTGCCATTCTGTAAATGTTTAAGTTAACTAATCACGATTTGAAAACTTTCTGGTCATATGTATACATATTCATAAGCGCAGCTAGACTTTATTGTGCTTTTTTTCCTTGCAACAATTTATGTTTTATTACATTGTCTTTGACATAAACACGTCCAGATGTCCTTTACTGATGTAATATATTTGAAATATATTCAGGAGTTAATTAGCTAAGAAGGCAAAAACCTACATGGCTTCTAACTTGTGATGTATATTGACACAAAAATATTTCAGAAGCTTAATTACTCCCACAGGAGTCAAATAATTTTTTAATACCTGATTAAATCAAAGAAAATCAATAGAAAATCAACCTTGAAACAATAAATCTTAAATCTCTCCAATACTTAATTGAAAATACAGTTTTGAAAAGAATAATGCTCAAAAGATAAAAAAAATAACGGTGGTTCAATTGATCGATACATACAGAAGTAACTTGATAGATACACTGTATCTATCTGTAACTGGTATATCAGTCGAAATAACTGATGGTTATCAAGGACTTGGTTTGATTGTTATGTAGGACTAATTGATGGTTACATAGGACTAATAGATGGTTATCTAGGACTGGGGATGAGCAAGAGATTCACAATGTTAGAGAACAGAATGAAGTCTTAATCCATCTGGAGGTTCTCGTTGTCTGTGAGGGGAATTCATCAGGCAGGCAGAAATCAGTTTAATGAAGAATGATTGGTCGAATAATACCAGGAAGCCCCTTTATCTTTCATCTAAAGCCTGGAGTGATAAGAAACTGCAAAGTCTCAACGGACAGATACAAGCTGGTCGAGACAAGCTTAAAGTGCTTCATCAATTACAACCGCGAGATAAACTATTCACAAGAACAGACACTTTATATAAGCATCTCTAAAGTGATTAGAAAAATGATCGGTGATACTTATAAACCTAACTCAATCAGAATAAATGTATGCTGAGTTAAACCTTTTTGACTCAAAGCTAATGAATATTTTAGTCTGATAGCATTATATTTGAGGGTAATGAATGATATATTCAAGAGTAAATATGCCTTCCCATTAAAAGGAAGCCATAGTTTAATTCTAGACAGACTCTACCAAAAAACTACTATTACTGGATTCCTGGTTTTCATTTTAAAGCTGTTTTATTTTCTGGTATTGAAAGTAAAGTATATAGTGAAGTTTTTATGCTGTGCTTGTTGTAGGGATGTCATTGAAGTAATCAGAATGTTACTTATTCAAACTTAATTAGGTAACCTAGTATAAGGCTTTGCTGAAAATTTGTTTACATTTTAAGGAATGATATCTGTTTTTTTTTTCTTCTCATAAATGTTGTTTGCAGTTCAAACATTTGAAGATTTCTGTTGCGAATGAGTCAAAGTTTAAAATCATTACTGATTTGGAATTATCAGATTCGATTGAAACAGATATATATATTTTGTCAACACACAATGTATATGATGCATATTTCATCAATTCATATATGTGCTTCCCATGAAAAATTTGCAACCATACAACCATAGTTCAACTCAAATCCACAGGTGGTTGGGTGGGAGCCACCTGTGTCGTGGTTCTCTCTGAGCTAAGGGGCACAGTACGCTTGTGGTGTCCTGTTTTGTCAATGTTGTTTAAATGTTTTGTCATGTCTTGCATGTTGCCAGCATTATTTACAGAGGTTTTCTTCACCAATTAGACTATCACACTGCCATATAAGTGAAATAACCTTGAGAACAGAGTCAAACCCTAGCTGTGCCATGCTAAAACATTGTAATTCTCGCATCGTACAGGGCGATGCGGAGCACATATCTGGAACTTACCGTCTTATTCGATATTTATTATACATTTTGTCTAATTCTTTGTGTAGTTTTTATAAAAATAATAAAAATAGTAACTTCTGAGTGTGAAAAACTTGCTATGCCGCAGTCATTTCAAAACAAAAGTCGAGTGATTGCATGACGTTTTCGAATTTGGCCGCCATCCTGCTACCCTCGTTGACAAATAAAATTAGCTTTTACATGTTACTAATGTGAGGTGTGCATTTTTGATACGTGAAATATCTCTGATAGTTCAATTTAACAAACAGAATTGAAAATCACTTAATTGAACAAGTTAAAACCAGTAAGTGCCAAACCTTAAAATTACAGGTTTTTATTCAGTACTGTTCTGTATTGTTATATATCGACGGTGAAAGTCGCAAACAGTAACTGTTCGGACTTACACGGTTTGCGACTTTCACCGTCGATATGGATTACGTAGTAGACCAATAACGATACAGAACTCTGCATCTATGTAAAACCCCAATCAACTGAAATTCTATGTTTCGACCATAATATGGAAATAATGTATTGACTGTCTGTATCAATTGGTGGGAAATTTATGAATTTTTTTTTTGAGTCCATGAGAAATATTTCAATCTGTATAGGGATGCTCTCTTGGCTTACCGGTACTTAAGTGTCTAGGAGGGAACAAGACCATATTAAAGCTGTACATGTTAATTCAAGCAGTTATGCTTTTGTACCATTAAGTGCTTTTCACTCAAAGGATTCTTTTTTCAAAACCAATGTGATGAATACTGATATGATAGTTCACTTATTCAACTTAAAGTGTTAAGAGACCGTGTGTTAATTGGTCCCCGTTGTGCCGGCCATTAAGTAATTGTTATATTAGGTACATGATTCATGTCTTTTGACTTTTGTGAACAAGCCATATTGCTCTTGGCACATTGTAATCTTTATTTACTCTCCTTCTTGCCGCATACCATATTGCACGCCAGATAACTAAGATTTACCATTTAACAGCAGTGGTTTCTCAACATTCATTGGTTGCTTAAGGGGCAATAAAGCCGTTTATTGAGCCCAAAGTATCCAGGGGTGGTCAAAGTCCATGGCTTTTTGTCCTGGCCAAGGACTTTGCTTTCTGACTCATTGTTGACAAGCCGCTCGTTAAAGAAAGATTTTTCGTCTTAACGAGTGTAATGTTTGGTGAAAGACTCCATTTTTATTTTATTTACTCGTTTATTAAGGTTGAACATCAAGTTACGTTATTTTACCGAGCAACTTTCAGAAACTAGGTTCAACCTTGGTATAGAAATTAAGATTTCTTTGTGAAGATTCATCGTTCACTAAATTGGGTTTTGTGTGCACTTAATTATTGATACCTTAAAGGGGAAAGAAATGAAAAACAGAGTCACAGTCAAATTGTAGGTCATATATCAAGTTGTTACTAAAACTGCTATTACATTGTTTGTGCTGTTACTTGTTTTCCACTGAAAGCCACATCAACTGAACTACTGAAAGTTAAATGGATGGCGGATTCTCCACACTACATTTCTTGTAGTGATCACTGAAATAAATGTATATTAAAATGTTGTTGATCAGATATATAACTTATTTTGTAATTATTACAGGCTCTGATTTGCTAGCGTTAAATTTTGAGTAATTTGTGTTATTTTTATCTGCAAGAACTACCGGTACATAAATAAATCATGGCACAAACAGTCCACCATACCTTTTACTTACAGTAGTTCACTTGAAGTGGCTTTAAATGGAAAACGAGAAATCATAAGGGAAATGTAAGAGCAGTTTTGTTAACAACTCAGTAGGGTCTGTAAGTTGACTATGACAGTGTTATTTTTTTTTATTTCCTCTTTAATTAATGCTAGGATGTCTTGTGTGTTTTTTAGACATCTTGCACTTAAGCGACTATAAATAATGAAACTGTTTAATGAATGTTAAATTTAATTTAGCCAATTCATTATTATACACATACATGTATTATATCAACAAAGAATTCAGGC
>JAVFBZ010148307.1:9372-19776 GCA_032466195.1 Katharina tunicata | reverse complement strand
TTTGTAATTACTTGAAATATTTTGTAATTTTTTATTGATGAGTTAAAGTTTGACACAATAAACCTCTCTGTCGTGTTCATGCCGCACGATAATTTCCTGTGACTAAGCTAATAATGCTGGCCCGTGAAACAGGCTCCCCATGGAAAAAGTAATTGCCATTTTATTCGTGCAACTCAACCAAGGGAAACAATATATCTGTTACTTTATTATTTATTACATACATTACTGTCCTCTTTGTTGGGTAATGGGTTAAAACATAATTGAAAAGACAAAAAATCGATCATTGAAGGACAGAAATCATAAAAGAGAAAATACGAATTTTAAAATACTATCGAGCGTGAAGAAGAAATGTGCATGTATAATGATGATAAAAGCCTAAAAGTTTTGCAAAATTGTCACAAACAATGACCACATAGGGAACGGGTGTACATCAAAAGATACGACCTGCGCAAAACCACAGGGTTATTTTGGCACTTTAGCGAATGATTTACAGTTATTAACCTTTCTTAAAACTCACATTTTAGTTTCACTACATTTAAAACATAACATAACAAACGGATCCATAGTCCTGCTATAACAAGCGTTTGTTTATCGGATTAGATTTTTGCTGCAAGATGTATCATACATTATTAGATACCTTGATTATAAAACATTTTGGTCCTTATACCTAAGTACAATACAATATTTTTTTTATTGAACAGTAATTAAACTATTTTAATCCCAAAATCAGTCTTTTTGGAAAATGTTATGAACTATTGTACTGAAGTGTTGCTGAAACCAAACCCAGTGGTTATACTCGCCAGCATCAAACTACTCACCAAACATTAATGTCGATTTACATTAAGCGTTCCATGTTACCGCTCTGCGTTCATAATATTGACATTGATTAAAGAGTATTATTAAATAACGAACTGATCTCAGATACAAACTTTGAAAGAAACATAAAGGGGCGTTATTTTAAACAACAAAAACAAAATTGTACGTCTTTGAGAACTTCTGGCAACCCGTCACATCGAGGAAATGTAATCAAAAAAACAAAACAATCCCAAAACACATTATCTATTTAATTTGTTTTGGCTGTAGACCTAAGTTGAGAACGGTCAAGCAGGGGTAGGCCTACGGAGTCTATACAATTGTGCCCCATCAAATGAGTTTCACATTTACCAGATATTTAAGGTTAAGGTTAATATATTAATTGCAGGTATAGTTATGCTACAGGCTATATATAGCTTAATACACAGGTAGGCTTGATGATAGTGATGGTACCTAACGGCCTACATATAGTCTCTGTTCATACGAACCAAGTACGAGTATAATGGGCCAGAAACTGAGTAGAAAATATCACGACAGCTCGGCCAAGAACAAAATTAGAGACAAAAAAAAACGAATCTTTCCAGCTGGTAATTATTCTAAGTGCGAAATTACGGGGACTGCTATAGATATCAGGCCGAATTACATTACAATCTCACCCGCTTATGTTGAAACTGAAATACAAGCATCCACGTATAATATCGGCGTAGGCCAAACCGCCTATGTGGCAATTGGGACATGGGCGGGCGTTGCGACAATATAAGGTGCTTTAAGGGACCGACTATTTACAGATATTACCCACTTTGTTTGAAAAAAGGTGTGGAGAAGAGATAATGGTACCTTGCTGATGAGATGACCAAGCTGTTTTATAGGCGGCTGCTACTTATTGTATATTTACAATCTGCGGAGAAGTCTAAATAGCCATGTTCAATTTGCAACAAATTACACAAAGAACATTATAACAGAATGGGGTTAAATATACTAATTAAAAACGGAATCAACACTTCAGCACAATCTAGGCGATTAGAGAAGTTGGATTCAACTTCGTTTTTCAATAAAGCTTTCTTGATGAGGATATCATAAATTCCCATTTTCACTAGTGTAACTTGTTTCTTTCCTCTTGTGGGCTTCTACGAGTTCCATAATATTGCACTCTTGTTTGATTTTTGGCTATTTTAACCGTAAGCGTATTGAAATTGAAATATAATCCAGACAGTGTACTTAATCAGTTTATTTTAATATGAAGTTTAAAGTATTACTCTGGCTATGAAGTTGTATAGGTCTGTCGGTGGGCACACCATATGCCCTGGTGGCATCACAAAACTGATATGCTATGGCGCCCTGTGTTGGTTTTACCTGTACTCACACACCGTTAGCAGTCAAACAATCAAAAGCAATGCACATGACGCCAATAGACACAAAAAACAACTAATATTTCCCCACACATTCTCCTCTTAAGCTTGCCGTTTTGCTACATCATGGAATTAAAATAGAACTGTTCTGCGGTTTGAGCAACACCTGAAGTTTGAAATACTATGTCAGAATGGAAACTACATAGACCTAGTGGTCATGACGTTGAATGTATAAGTGTTTTACATTCTGGAAAACAAATGTTCATCTTTTCTTAAGTAAGATATATTTAACTATTGTATTAAAATGCATTTAAGTTATGCGCGTTTTAAAATCGATATATACATTATACTTCTTGGTCAAAATAGAACTTTCGTTTTATTTGCGTAGAACCGTAATCGATCAATATTCTAAAGGTTGGCAAAATTACTTCCGCATAGAACGTTAATAGGTCTACTAAATATTCAGTTTAGAGCAAACTCTTCATATTCATTGTATAATTAAAACTTATATCCCAGAAACACCAATACACGGGAGAAACAAAAATCCTGCGATGACCGCACTCACAAACCGTCTTTCCTACGACCATTAATTTAATTCCAACATGACTAATTTTCCTATTATTTTCGGCAGAGGTACATCTGATCTGATTTATATGATAATTCAATTTTAAAACTGGATGAAAAGGTATTGACCGAAAGGTATTGTGTCTCTGTGAGTCGGGAAAATCATAATCTTATTACGTTTATAATCTCATTTGTACTTTGAATTGTTAAATCTCCCCTTGAGTAAAACGTGTTTATTGTTGCTTCCTATCGTCAGACCTTATGGCCTGTATGAGAGAAAAGATAAGTTTTATCTGGCGGACAGCTTATGTTCTAATAAATCAATCAAATTAACAGACATTATCTTCAAGCTGCACCCCCAAAGGCCTTGAGTACCCAGTTCAAGTTATATGTGACTTGGAGCACAAGATTATGATCGCTTAAATCTTTCTTCGATCAAAGCAATTTTATAAGCTCTAGTCACCTTAACAATAAATCTGTCGATGTGTCACAATATGTTGTCTGAAAGTTGTTGTCATATGGGTGAAATAATAATAAGTCCGGTGCCTTGTGATATCTAGGCTAAAGATTATGAGGTAGCCGAATTGTCTGTTGAGACTTACTTTGATTCCTGTGGCGTCGTTGTCTTGTGCCAGTGCTATTAAGTGTGATTTCCTCCACTGCTCCACGTTTTCTTTCCCGACGAGCTATGAAGCATTTCGCTCGTGTCTTATTTTAGGAATTATCTTTAACAAGTCAAAGCGTTTTGTAGATTGTGGCGTTCATTTGTTGTTTCAACACAGAACAAAGAGGACAATATCTAATAGTTCTGACTTCTTTTTCAGGACTAATTCCAAGTTCACCGAGTAACGACGTTGTGAACATTGTTCTGCATACTTACGCAAAAAGCACAATGGAAAAGAATGGTGCATATAAAGCGGTTGACGGAAACACAAATACGGACTACAAGGCGGGCTCTTGCGCACACACATACTATGTTACAGATCCGTGGTGGAGAGCAGGCTTCGGAGATACATTCGTTCTTACTGGGGTGACAATATATAACCGTGAAGACTGTTGTTAGGACAGATTAAGAAACTTCACGGTACAATTCTCTCGGACTCTCTCACAAAATAATGAAACCCTTAAAGGTCCCAGTTTATGTTCTTACCATTTTTCCCGAACTACAGCCAGTAGACAAACATTAGCTTTGAGTGTTCAGCTCCAGTGTACTTAAAGCCCAGATGCACGCAGTCCAGGAAGTGTTGACGCTGTGCGAAGTTCAGGCCTGGGGATTTCAAATACCACCAAGAATTTGTCCTCTTTACACTAAAAAGACTAGACAGAAAGTCTCCTCAACGGTAAGAACAGGCTGTAACAGCATTATCCAAATGTTTCTCCAAGTGTTGAAAATCAGTCAACTGCAACTCGTTGAATATATTAAAAATGTGACTTTATACACGTGTGAATTTCTGGAAGACGTTCATGAGCTCCAAGAAACTGACATAGCTGAAACGTTTTACTGGTATTATTATCTGGCGTTGCTATAAAGATGTAAAAATCTGCTTAATTGTTTGTTCATTACAGTTATGCGACAACAACGTCAAGTTTTAGATTTCATGAAGAACGTCTGGCTAAGAAGTGTAGCCGACATTAACTGTTGTCGAAATGGCAAATTATCCTGATCTACGCTTGTGGAATCCATTCTTACATGCCTCTATCTATACAATATATCAAATTTTAAACAGTACAAAGTTTATCGTAATGTGACCAGTGACAGAGATCTGACTAACGTCTGCGGATAAAACAAAATGTTAACACGATATATGGAAATCTGTTCATGAAATACTCATTATAATACTTGTTTTTATATCTTTAACTTTTTTTTATCATATTTTCTACTAATTTAAATGTACCACGTGGTAAATCTCTAACTGATAGTATTGACGCAAGGTCAATACGTCTTCCTTTTAACCTGCTGGTTAAATTCCAATATGGATTTTGTGTTTATTTAGGGCTCGGATATCATCGCCATTTTGGCCGGAACTTTTTCACAGCCTGTGGGTCAAACTGCAAATGTAGACAGATTCCACAGTTTCCATTTGTTTTACATTCAGAACATAATTTACTCCTAAACTAATATATTGTGCATGTAGGGCCATATGAAATTTGATAGACAAGACTATATTTTCGTACGTGTTCATTGTTCATACGGCGGAAAAAAGGCTTCCGGCGAACAAAGTGTACCATTTTTATATATGTTCATACACCTATCACGGCCGAGCTAAGTGACGACAGTGAAATAACGAGAAATCACGCTAAGTTTGGCTGATTGCTCGGATATCACCTGGTAAGTCATAAAATAAAACAGTTAACCCATTGGTAGATATCGTGTGTGCGCTTAAAAACGCACTTGTGATAGGGTGTCGAATTGACCGTATTTTTTTTTGTCGAAAGACGGTCATTTGATGGCCACATTGATCTTTCACTGAGAAATTAAGAGACTTAAGGCTTAACAACTATGTTTGTAGTCGGGGCGTGTTTTGGAAAACATAACTTTTAAGTTTGAGTTGTTTAAGAAACTATTTGTTGAAGAACTTTGGAGACTTTGGTCTTTTGAAACATAACTTTCCGACCTTTCCTCTTTTTTATTGACACAGATCTCCATTTCAGTTTTAGTTGAGATTTTTTTTTTAATTATTAAACTATCCCTTCACCTACAAATCTGTAGATGGAATTCAATAGGTTATTCAATAAAATTGGTTTAACATTATCTCCAAACCATCTCTTAAAATAACGCATGACTTCCATGTTTTTGTCGCTACTAACTTGATTGTTCCTTCCCTTTCCTTATCAATAATGCTTCAATGAAAAGATACCGATCCTAGTACTAAAAAAGTATTTCGAGCGATTCCGGTAAAAACTAATTAGCGGCAATAAAAAGGTAATTAGTAAGTCTAAAGGTTTTATCAATATAATGACCTTACTTTGACTCGGGGGTCATACAAAATTATCATCTGACACTAGAGACTGCCTCTCCCTTTGTCTCCCTTAGCATCGCTCGCGTGTGGCTTGATGGAGCCTGAACACAAACACCAATACTGTGGCTGATCAGGTATCTTGAGATAAAAGTGCGCTCTATGCTGTGCTCTCGGGAGATTTTGGTTTGTGGATGTCAGGGGAAATTCCTTACGCATACTTTTTGTGTAGATTGTAAGAACTAAAATAATAACACTTCAGGGTAGTTATCACTCATCCAGATGCACAATAGATATATTAACAATAGTTTCTATCCTGAACAAAAACTCCATTAAACCGTTTTTTAATTTTTAAAAAACATTTTAAACTGAGGACACTTAAAGCACAATCAAAGTCGGCTGGAGTCGGCTAGAGACCATAAAGGGAAAAGACACACGAGAATAAGTTTTGTATAAACCTCAATGTAAACTATCGCATTTTGTATGGGGAACAATTCACCACTCACCATTCCGGCTTAGTTACGGTCACCTGATACAGCTGATCAGTATCAGACCACTTCCCCTGAAATGATTGTTTCTGAACATCGGGACAGCCATTTGAAATGTAAACGCCGTAATCAGAAAGTTCAATCTATTGAGAAAAAAACTATGTGGTGAAGGAACATGACTTGAAGTACGTGGATTTATATGACTATATAAACTACAGCGTTTCAAGAACATATACACGCTCACTGACTTCAACGTATCAGCACCTACACCGGAGCCTCTGCAACAACTTTTCTGGGGTTAAAGATAGACGTTTCCATACAACGTGATACGTGGGGCTTTCAGGATTTCAACACAACCTTGAATTGAGAATTAAACAGCTTAAAATTACCAGTTATCTTCCTTGATAATGGATGGATTACTCTATCATCTGTTGATATTCCTCTCGGGTAAATATGTTAAATTAAATACTTCAGGTTCATGACAATGTCGTGTAAAGTTCTTTCATATTAGATTGTCTAAGAAATGCGCATTTTGAGCAACAACATTTTAATTCGTCGATAAAAGTTGACATCAAAACTAATCTAACGTTTAGCAGGATTCTACAAAGTTCTCAAAATGATGCGTGTATTTTGGTATGAATACCTTCATTTTTTAAGAGAAATGTGTATGTCCACTTTGCTGATCAAGCATCTATAAGACATCTATAACATTTCGTTCGTTTTGTGGTATAAAAGCCTCGGTGTCAAGGTATTTACCTAATAAAGTCTGCGGTAGAAGGCAGGATAGCTAAGTGGTCTAGGTGGTAAGCATTTATTGACACGATTTTATTTCAGTTTGGTTTAGCAGCCTGTGTGTTGGTCGTCAAGGAGATTCACTCTGCTTCAGTAACAGTTTATCAATGTCGAATTTCACCAGCTGGCAAGATATTTCTTGTCCCATTTCTTACTGATTAGATTTACTCAAATTACTAAATAGGTATAAAGTTAAACTGACAGAGATTAGCACTCTTGGCAGTTTGAAGCCTTCAGGTTTTGAAGTTATTTTTTGTACATTACAGGACAATATAACGCAGCGTTGCGAATCTAAATTGTTTGGCTCTATGACAAATTTATTTTAGCAGAACAATCCGTCCCACATTCACTCAGGCTTGAGAATCATTGATATAATTCACTTCTTACTTTTGACAAAAAACGTCAGCTATGGGGGACTCTTTTGAATACAAACATTTCTGACATGCAAAAGTTCGGGCCGACACTCACAGTTTTTTAATATATACACGTTTATTAAGTTACTGTTGGCTATTCGTGTATGGTTGTAACGGCTGTACGACCGGATTTTTAAATAGTCACCTTCAATGCATTCTTCATAAACGTGATATAAAACCTTTGAGTACAATCACCCAAACGAGGTGATCGCAACTCCGTGCAAATGAAAAGTGGCGTCGCGTCGACTTATACACTTATATTGTTTATGGAAGTCATTCGATTCGATTGATCTTTCAACCACTAAAAAGAATACTTAAGAATATGTTTACAAATTAATCGATTGTGATAATGTTATCAGAAGGAGTCGATCATTTTGTATAAAGAGTCATAATGTTCAGAGTCTGTTCAGTTTTGTATATATGTATATTTAATCTATTTTATATCATGTAGCAAGGTAATATGTACACTTTTCAGTGGAAATTAGACACTTACCAGACAAAGCCCAGTACTCACAACCATATATTGGCACGAATAAATTTTATAGTAAGTCTTTAAAGACTATTTCTCGAATAAATAGCGTGTGGTTTGCAGGAGTTTCCTCTGCCCCTGATCTCCCAGAAGGTTATCCAAAACATAACTTTTTGGTTGATTTCTTTTGGCAAATATTTATAAAAGAGCTTTGCAAGTGAAAGAGGAGAGGGATGTGTGTTTTTGAAAACATAACCTTTAGGATTGAGCTGTTTTAAATATTATTTATTGAATAACTTTGGAACCTTAGAAAGGAGACGTGCGTCTTTTTAAACATAACCTTATCCCCTTTCCTCTTATAATTGTATTATAACACATACCCAAATACTGTAAGCTAAAACAAAATGCGTGTGTCTAATTATTCATGAGCCAAGCCCCTGTGACCTTGACCTCGACCTCTCTGCTGTGTACGTTTTCAAGTATATTTGCACCGGGCACGTAACCGAGAAAGTCTTACAACTAAACTAAACTTTACCCTGACTCGAGATACACTTCAAAAAGACACAGTAACATATAATTAAACCCACTAATGCCTGATGCAACGACTAAAAAAACAACTTTTTTATAGAACACTTAATAGCAAGATGCTAATAAATTGAACTGGGTACTTTAGGCCTTTGTTGTAGTTTGGCGCTATTGTCTGGCCACATGATGACTTTATTGGAACACACGCTGTCTGACAGATAAAAAACAATCTTCACTTGCATAGGGGATACATAGTCTTTCGCCACGAAGCTGATCATATAACACCAAAAAACAAGGGGAGATTTAGCAGTTTAAACCATCTACAAATAACATTAATAACGTAATCAGATTATGTCTTTTTCTTACCCAGTTTTAAAATTTAATTATCATATAAATCAGATCCAATTTACGTCTGCTGATTTGCATAATTTAGGTCGAAATTTGCATAAATTTGCATACAAAGTTTAACGTTGCACATGTCCATATTGAGAATAATGTTTTATGAAAGTTTTAAAGTCATACGTTGAATAGTAACTTAGCTATGGTCGGACAAGATATGTTGGACAGCAGACAGCTTATTTGCACAATTTAGGTAGAAATTTGAATAAATTTGTGGAAAAGGTTTTACGTTACACATCTCCATATGGAGAAGAATGTTATGTGTAAGTGTCAAAGTGGTATGCTACATAGTAACTGATATGTCGGACGCACGCACACACCGCCGGACGGAAAAAGCAATCGCTTTATGTCCCCCCTATATAATATATAGGCGGGGGGAGCAAAATAACTTTAAAGGATATAGATTTGCACAAGAGAACAGTTTTATTCGATAAAGACTTGTGGAATTATCCTTAACATGAACAGACTGCGCCAATTTATCCTAACGAGCTATGGGGTTCACACGTGCTTTATTTCAGGAATGATTCTTAACAGGTCAAAGAGTTATCTGAGTGTGACATTCAATTGTTAGTTTAACACAAAACAAAGGAGTACATTGTCTAACAGGTATTATTTTATTTTCAGGTCTCATTCCATGTTCACCGAGTCACGACAAAGTAAACATTGCTCTGAACACTGGCGCAACACAGAGCGGGACTGCATTCGAGGGTCTTGCGCATAAAGCTGAGGATGGTAACTCAAATACTGACTACGCTGGGTATTCTTGCACAGATACAATCTTTCGTACAGATCCCTGGTGGAGAACAGACTTCGGAGATACATTCATTGTGACAGGGGTGACTATATATAATCGTAAAGACTGTTGTTGAGACAGATTACGAAACTTTACAATTCAATTCTCTCGATCTCTCTCACAAAATAATGAAACCCTTAAAGATCCCAGTTTGTGTTCTTTCCATTGTCAAGGTACTGCAGCCCGGGGACAAACAGAACAATTGACTCTGTGCGAAGTGCAGGTCTGGGGATATATCACACCACCAAGCACTTGTTCGTTCCACACTAAAAAAGTTGGACGGAAAGTCTCCTCAATGGTAGTTGAAAAAAAGACTGTAACAACATTTCTGAAATGTTTCTCCGGGTGTTAGAAAATATTCAACTGAAACTCTTTGAATATATTCACAAATGTGACCTCATACACGTGTGAATTTCTGGAAGATGTCCACGAGCTTCTAGCAACTGGCATAGTTGATACACAACACTGGTCCTACTATCGGGTGTTGTTATAAAGATGCAAAACACTGCTGAATCGTTTGTTTGTTACAATTCTGCCTGAGTAGCTTAACGGACATTTGTTGCTGTCCGTTCTGCTAATGGCTCCGTTTAACGTTCGTGGGTTCCATTTCCGCACGCATCTTTACAATATTTCCTTGTTTATTATTACAAATGGCACCGTAATGTGGCTATTTACTCAGAACTAGTTAGCGCATGTGAATAAAATCAAATGTTACAGGGTTTAATTGAATGCAGTTCATTAAATCACATATAGGCATACTATTCACAGGAAATAATAATCATTTGACTTAATAGTTCTTACATATGTGTTTTTATTCCTTGTCTTGAAAATATAACATGGTC
>JAVFBZ010148306.1:0-41313 GCA_032466195.1 Katharina tunicata | reverse complement strand
CCCCCCCCCCCCCCCCCCCCCCCCCCCCCCCCCCCCCCCCCCCCCCCCCCCCCCCCCCCCCCCCCCCCCCCAAACAAATAAAAAGAAACTAAAATAAACAATTGCCTTTGCGTTTTATAAGATTCATCTAGCTTTGTTGGCAGATTTTGTATACATATTGGTGGTAATTGGGGGTGTTTTACAGGGATCAACTCTTACAGCCCTTACATTTGAATTAATTAGTATGGTGATTAACTGATAATCCAGTCTAACAAATAAACTGTTCTGGCTTTTGCCTTGGTTAACTTTAACATCTTTTATTTATTAAATAATAGTATGTTGGTAGTCGAAATAATAATTGGATTTATCTCCTATATGTCTTGTTCCGGGGTGAGCGGGACAGGGAGAGGTACCAAGGGGAAAGAGGAAAAAGACAACACTGGAAATTTGTTTGTGTTTTTGTGTTACTTGACAGTTTACTAACCATAGAGTAGACGTTCTCATTGGCACTGAACCCGTGACATCAGAATGTGCAACACCAACGAGACTTCTGTTGTATCGGGCAAGTCCAATATTTTTGATGGTATTGTAATTAAGATTTATATTAAACTCTGGTCATAGACATGGCATATAACCAACCGAACATTTCACAAAATACAATTCAAATGGCAGTTACTTTCATACCTTGTTTGACAAATTTTGAGAGTTTTCGTTGTGCTACAGCATTATTGCATTGGAGTAATTGTATAGCATTTTAAACATACTGGATTTGACATGGCAAAACATAAATACACAAAACCGAGTTCTGTGTTCCTTTAATTTTGGCATGAGGTCAAATACCATGCAGCTAGTACTCGTCTCCTATGTGATTTTTACATAGCTTACAACTACGTTGTACTCTTGGAGTGTTTGACCATCGACCAGTCTCTACAAGTTAGTGGTGATAATATGTTTGAAATTTCAATCTAAAGTGCATGACATTTGCGTATACCGGTATTTTTTTCTAAACTGACGATGTACATTGGTCTGCTGTCTGCGTTTAAAACAATTTTAAATGTGATATATTTTATTAATTGCGAACTTTTTCAGGGTCCATGCATGACGTGTCGATTTACATTTCATTTCTTGTCTATATCTACAAAGTGACAATGCAATTTCCGTTATTTTGAAATAAAACTCTCGAAGTTAGAAAATGGTTCCAGCTCGGACAATCTTGCGGCATATAGACTCTATTCTTTTACTTTCATGTATCTGATGTTTTCTCGTTTGCGGGTGGTTAGGTGGAAGACTACTTTGCACTGGTGCACACTTTGCTTGGGGGCTTCAGGAAACCGATTTGTTGTGGTGTCCTGTTGTTTCGTCCTGTAAATGTGCTGTGGTGTCTCTGTGTTGCCATGCAGTGTCGTTTAGGGTGGACTCCTTCGTCCATCTGAAAAGCACGCCGTCATTTGAGTGAAATAACCTAAAGTAAGGCGTAAAACCCTAATCAAGCAAAGAAACTAAACTCGTTTTTGTTTTGATCTGATATCTTAAGTAGGACGGTTGACAAAAAGCAATCATGAAGGTGGCAAAGGTCTGCAGTCCTCGCAAGACACGTTAGATATTATAACCTACACGATATACTAACGTTATACATCGAAACACAGGACGAATTTCAGCTGAACTGTAACATCGTGTATAATTCCATGAATGGTCAATTCTCATCTGGTGCGGGGACTGATTGAAGGTTTGTATACAAAAGCTCGTGTGTGACAACGAGCAAAGTAATCTTACGGCATCGCGTTGAATGCTCAATGAATCGCGTAATATTAACATTGGAAGAGCGAGCGCGTAAATTGGTCGCGGTAAATACAGTTGAGTCATTCGCGAGTGTTGATCTCTTACACGGAGAGGTCGTTGAGCGATGTTACCGTAATCGATCAATCAAGCCAAATAACGTTACTGTTGGCTTAAGTTTAAATATCCTAAGATCAAATCATTTGAAAGAAAAAAAGGCCTTGCTCTGAAATAGCCACACATTTGGTCGCACTCACTATGTTATGCGGCTGGGTTTATCGTCTTTCTGTTCATGTAGTTTAATGTTACCTGGCGGGTTTTTTCCCGAATGAATAAAACTGCCATAAGTATAGCAGAAAATCCTTAGCAAAGGAACACACGTATTGGTCTTGAAAAATATAAATGAATCGGTCTGATGCTTAATTGGTGAAATTACAGTTATGTTTGCCAATTTTAATGATATTTGCTGTAAATAGTTGGGCCGCGATTCGCTTATACTTGAAAGCGTAATTAAAGATAAATGGCCTTATAATTGAGATATACAAACCGAGAAGACAACCGGTATTTGCAGGGAGGGGTTAAATGTATTATACAGAGAGATTACATAATGTAAATGCAAACAAAGTCGATTTCCGTTTAAAGATATACTAATGAAGAGACTGCAAGACTGGATTATGTTCCTGAGCTAAACATATATAATAGTTAATAATAGGGGCCTAATGCAGTTAATGCAGTTATGTTGTCATATTCGCAAACGATATAGGTTAACTATAATAGGACTTTGCATCAGTTTTTAGTTCTATATAGGCTCGGGATTATGCAAAACTCGCCTACGAACACCGTAAGTACCCTATAAGAATTGCCTTCAAACCATATATTGACGAAGTATAATATACATGGACTAAAACATCCATTCTGGAAAATATGGGCACATGAAACTGAATCTGTAAGTGGAGTCGATGCATTAAAAAAATAGTCTCGAAAGCGCTTTGTTTTACGAACCAGAACACATGTTGGCTATGTACGGCCATAAGGAATTTTGTTTTGATTACGTCACATCTCAAATGACGTATTCACGCTGATCTAATGTATCTCAATCGGCAAAACCTGGCGTAATTTCTCGTTATTTCGCTGTCATCACTTTTGGAGGACTTCCGAGTGTAATATAACTAGCGGATTTATAACTTTAGAAAGGCTGCGTTGTAGATGAGATATCATAAGATATGGCGAAGACTAGAAGGCTCAAACTAAAGAAGAAATGAATAAACACGATGGCTATGTGATTAAATCAACCAATTAAATAACCACCCCACAATGCAACAAACAAACCAACCAATTAGCTCCTCGATCATTCAATAGTTCAACCAATCATTCAAGAGAACCCGAACATTTGAAATGACACAGACATATCGCTTACAGCTAGTTTGCCATGTAATTAAATTGCCATTTTCGTTTTTTTGCCAATGTAAACACAGAGACAGCTGACTGCTTTTAAGTGAAATAACCTGAAGTATGGCAGAATAAAAATTACCAATTGTGTTTTGCTGCCATTACAGCTTATTAAGTGCGTAAAGAGTGAAACAATTCCTGATATAGTTTCATGTATATATCATATAATTTTAATCAGAATGACTTGCTATTTACAAATAGCACATATATCATGGTTAATTTGCATATAATAATAGGTTGAGGTAATTCTGACTTGTTGTATAAATAACAAAGAAACAAAACAAATAATCGTACAAAAAAATACATAAAATAAGTAAACAAACATGAGACCAGAATAGAGATCTTTTGAGCGAAGAAAAAAAAAGGATGACTTTAAACATATGTATACATAAATAAATAAATTAATACGATCTTTGGCACAATAATATTTCGACAGTCGGATTGAAAATCAGTTTACTATAAAGGTGTTTCATTTGGGGAGGTCATGGATTTAAGAAGTTTTAGACAAGAGGGATCCTATTAAAGGAGGATGATAGTAATACGTTTAAATAGCTAAGGCCGAGCGACCAGGATCCAGTTTGTCCCCGTAAGGGCACACCAGAAGCCCTGTCTCGACTTTTGTTCATCGGGGCCCGCGAGACAATGTAGAGAGTTGTAACTACTGTGCTCTGTCCAGGTAGTTTGTGCTAAAGAGTTGAATTAGGATTTTCCACCTGCCGAGCCCGCCAAGTAAAGACTAGCTGGCGAGCACAGGCGTTTGGCCAGCGTCAATAGAGCACGGCAGGTGCATTCAACGCCATGCCTTAGCCTCCAGTCACCTCAAAACAATTATGTTCATATTAAAGAATACTTAATTTGTGTAAGACACGAATGAAGTACGCCTTGCAATATTCTCCGCTTAAAAACCTGGAACAAACACCAGGACTAAGATTGCCCGCTAGGGGGCTAATAATAAACATTAAAAAAATAACACCAACAAAAGATTTTTTCAAGCCCTTGTAACAAATCGCAATGAATAGGTCATGAAATGAATAGACCCCTTGGTTTTTTGTTGTATAGCAAGAGATATCATCAGATGTAATGAAAACGTTTTAATATATTCATGTGCGATTCGCCGGTTCGTTGGTAAATAATCAGCAGGTTGTCAAGGCGCGCGCGTGGCGAACATTTATGACAGCCCAGCCCCCTTAATCAAAAAGGCGCGGTTTCGCGGTCGAGTAGCTATGCGATAATAAAAACGTAAACGTGACTATAAAAAACCCTAACTCCAGTCTGTATTGAAAGACATTGATAAATATAAGAGCTTCATATGATTCGTGAGCGAAAAAAAATAATCGAGATTTTGCTCCCCCGTCCCCCTCTTCCGTCACCATCACAGCCACCCCAAATATACAAAAAAAAATTTCCAAAAAATAGAAAGGGCAATTAAATTACAAGTTAGTTGAATGCAGACTAAGTCAGAAAACAGAAATAAATGAAGAGACTTTGTTCAAAAATATTCCCACGAATAAACTGTTTTAAAATATTGAAATTAAATAACTGTGCGAACTTTTTGCGGACTCTGTTCGCAAACGATACCGCTATGGTCCACTTAAGTCCTTATGGGGCTGTTCTGTAAGCTAATTTAGGAAAACAAGAATGTCAAAATTTCAATTTTGCGAAAAAAAATGCGTTTTTTTGTAATAAATAACAAAGGTCCAAAAGAGCCGCCCTGTCGTACACCAGAAAACAACTGCTAACTTCAGTCTTATCCTTCAATTACTATCATACTACACGACACAACATTTCGGGGTCATTACCGAGGTCAATTGCTAGTAATTTCCACAGACCATTTAAGACAAAAAGGCTAACCGAAGTGAAATTTGACTCCGAGAAAGGTTGGTTAAGTTCGACATAACACTTGGGAATGACGTCCTATTCAGTTGACAGCATGCAACAGGCGCTACTGCCTACGGTTACCAAGCACACGAGCAAAAACTATTTAAGCTCGTATCTCTTCTTGCATTTTCTTTCCTAAAACTAATGGTGGTAGGGTAAAAAACGTTTTGTTCTTAAAAATAGTAAGCTTCAAAATAAATACAAAGCGACCATTCTTTGTTACTTTTAAACAGTAAAACAAAATATAATATAAGTATAACGAATATAGATAGATTCAATAAATTAGAATATGACAAAATGTCAGTTCAATGTGAACAAAATGGTTACATGATAAAAGTACCCGAAAACAAAGTAGAGTTCTACTTACTGCATCTCAGCGAATACATACATAATCTCAAAATAATAATTTTAAAAAAAAAGTTGAAACAATATATAGTGACCAGGTGTAACACAAATTCAAAGTTTGAATTGTTGAAAGGATTTGTGAGCAGCTCAGACATTTGGGGACTTCGAAGAAATACAAAGTTCTAAGTAATATATATTTCTTCAACCTTTTAACGTGTAGTTGCACTGAGTAGAATTATATACCCTCTGAAGCAATATGTCCGTCTTGTGAAATAATGCTTTGCTTTACAAAGTTGTACGAGCAAAGGATTTCAGTCCAGCGGCATGCGAACCAGTCCAATTGCATGGAAGTGTAAAGTGTGAATATCGGGATTCGATGATTTGATGAATTTCAACAACTTTTTTTATTGCGTCATACCGCCACATCCACCATCTTCGTGTTTCAGGAGAAGGGACATACGGGAAAATGTCTTGCTGCAGTTCTTACAGCTGTATTTCTTTACGTCTGAATGCGTCTGAAGGTGGGCCCTTAAGTTGGACCGGTCAGCGAACGCCCGGCCGCAGTGAGTACATTTGAATGGCTTTTCACCGGTATGAGTACGAATATGTCCTTGTAACAACCACGGGCGGGAAAAGGCCTTGCCACAGAGTTTGCATTTACAAGGGAGTGTATGAGTCCGTATATGCATCTTTAAAGCACCTAATGACACATATGTCTTGTCACAGTATTTACAGTTAAACTGTTTCTTCACTTGCGTCACACAGTGGAATTGTTTATGCTTGGACAAACCACTAAGAGTTGAGTAACTTTTACTACAGGCCTCGCACTGGTATCTCGGAGGCTCTCCATCACGCTTTCGCTTTTTGTCGCTGAGTTTGAGTTCTAGATCGAGGGGTAGCTTATCGTCCATGGTCCACGGAAACCTAGAAAGTGTCAGGGCGAAAGCAGACTTGTGGGCGTTGAGGGACGATTCTAACGAGGCCTTGTCCGGTAGTAATCGCTCTCTGATACTGTTTGGACTATGGAGGGACGGGTTTGAGGAGCATGGGAAGGGAACAAGGGGTGGAGGAGGGGACAGTTGGTACGGGTTGCCTGGGAAGCGTCTCTCTGAAGCGTGATGGCTTGAATACGGGCGGAATCCACTCAGCGATTCTGGAAGGGCGGTTATGGATGGCGTCATACTGCTGGACAATCGGTAAAACGGATTAAGTGCTGGTGGGAAGAACCCGTGTTGTGTGAAGCTATGAGGGTGATGCCAGAAAGTGAACGGGTCTGGTAGTCTGGGAGGTTCTGAGGGACTACAGGTAGGACTCCGGGTGGCTGCCTTGGTAAGGTCTACCTCGCCACCGGATCTGTTGTACGGGGACTTCTCATGTCGGGCAACTGGAGCAATCGGATCAGGTAACCGGAGAGGATCGCAGATTTGAGGACGGAATATCACTGAAACAATGAAAAATATTATTGTATAAATTTTACGCGTGGTCAAAATGTACAACAAACGAGGTTGCCATGTTTATGCTTTTCAGTTCTGATGTAGTTCGCTAGTGATTTGACATAATAAACAATAAGAAAAAAAGATAAAAAAAAGTATAGTGGAATTCGTAATAGAAAATATTTGAGACGATGTTTCACTTTGTTTAAATAACGTATCAGTAAACCTAATCTGCATGACAAAATAAATAGCAAGATATTATATAAAAATAGGAAAATCGAAAACAACAAGGTTCGGTAATCTATAGATTACATCCTATAAACAAATCGCGTGTGATGTTGTTGTTTTTTAACACAACGTATAACAGGTTGACAAATTCGATAAGAAGTTTAATTCTTCGTACACGTTCTGTATGTGAACTCAACTTAACTGTGATGCCCACTGTCACGTTTTGCACCATGACGTGTCAACAGTAATGGGGGTAATAAATTAGATAAGACGTACCCGCAACTATCTAGCCAGCATTATGGATTATTTCTTCTCGTTCGCGAGTATCATAGGAAAACACGTAAGTGTTTGTTACACTAACGCGAAGGTAAACCATATTCACCCGTTCAAGGACGATTTTATTTTGATTAAAGCTTATTTATTGTTTGCACGTCGTCATGCAATTTTACAATGCACCAAAACAAGGCGTTTGCAATTTTTTGTCGTATGCAGCTATTTCATGACAAAAATGAATAAATTGCTAAAAAAAAATATTAAATTTATTTTTCATCACAATTACAAATTTCAGTTTATCCAAAGTGGTGATCTGAATATATTTTCACCATACACACGCCCATAATTCATTATAGGAAGATCATAGATTGTAAAAGTAGAAGCTAAAGTTTTATGAGTGGAATAACCTTAAGTACACCGTTTAATATTAGCCAGACAAACTCTATACAAAAGTAAAGTAATTAAAAGGTTTAACTTATAATCTGAAACTACAAAATTAAATAAAATTGTTGAAAATACAATTTTTTAAATGTTTGAAAAAATAACGGTCTATCCGAAAAAGTTAAAGAATTCTTACCTTGTTTATGGTCGAGGTTTACGGGGCTAGTTTGTGGAGATCGAGTTGAGCTGGATACTGGAGATCGACTCTCAAGAGAATCTGGTGATCGCACTGGATACTGTTTCGAAGATCGCATGATCCACTGATCGGGTGAGAGCCGACTGAAAGGTGATCGCGATCTGTTCGATTCTGGGGAAGATGATCGCCCGGAGAGGGGAGAAAAAGATCTCCGACTGATTGGAGAGACTTGTCGTCTAGTTACTTGGGACTGAGCTAGAATGGCTGCAGAAAAGTTTGACAGTCTTGCTGCTGAAAAGTCAGTTCTTGCTGAAACATCCTCTCGACATTTAAACGGTTCTTTGCAGGTCAATCTGGAGATTGAAAATTTTGTGAATTTCCTTTTCGGTAGATCTTCAGTTAATTTTGGTGGCGGAGATCTTGTCACGGAGGAAAAAGCTGATTTGTTCTCCGCGGACATCAAAGATGCTGATAAGGGTGACGGTGTTCGCTTTGATAGCACTGCAGGCATATCTGTGTGTCCCTTAACAGGCGAAGGCAATAGCCGAGCAGATGGTGATGCGGGATGAGATGGGCTAACATCGGGCCTTGTAGGCGACGTTTTAGGCACAATCGTCGCTTCAACCGTAAACGGCTTTCCCAGACCGGCAACTTCATGTTTCCTAACTAAAAATGCTCTAGGCATTGTTGCTGTTAAGATTTCTTTAAAAGATAAGAGAGTGGTACAGGCTTATAGCCCAGTGTTTAAGCAGCCTAACGGGCAACCGGATTCGGAAGCCTTCTTACTCCCTTGCAATAGTTTGCCTTTTGACAGACAGGCCACGTAAAATGTCAAATAGATTGCCCCATACTCTATGGTCATCAATACACTGACAGGCTCATAGAAAATCCACAGTGGAAGTACACACGTCTTGAGTGGTAACGTAGTGATGTCTCACAATAACTAACTTGCTATTTTCCTGTCTGTATAAATGATAAGATCAGTCAGGTGTGGACAAGGACACACGTGCTTCTCAACCAATCAAATGGAACCGGTGCATAATCCGTTGTCGTGAATGGACAGATTTCTTCGATATCGTATGTGATCGCTTCCAGCCCCGCCCATCGATGTTCACGGCAAGCCAATCATCCGCGCTGCTTAGAAACAGGTGTCCAGACCGCGAGGAGATGCGTGATGATTGACAGCCTCACGCGCTGAGCGATGTTATTGTAGAAACAGAGCCACTGATAATGTCTACATGGGAAAACAAATTATTGCACGTCTGTAACTTTCACGGGAAATACTTTCGCTCGTTAATCAAGCTATATCGCTTTACGTTTAGCCACTTTCTGTTCTATTTCTCGAGGAATTCTCTCTTACACTAGCAGGCAATGTGGATGAAAATGAATTAAACAGGAGCCGAAGATCTTCCGTTGATATAAACAAACTGTTGCTTTTGGCTAATAGCAATAAAGGGTACAGGGCCACTAATTGGTTCTTGTGGGAAACGCAAGGGTAATTATCTACTGGTTGTTTAGTTCCTAGCGCATTAGTGTTTTAGTAGCTGCAACCGGCAACATGCCAACACCCCATTATAACGGCCCGATGTGATATACAACCCAAACAAAAGCCGAATACCCTTCAACGTGCTATGTATCAGCACACACAGGTTGCGAAGTCCCTATGTTCCCCGAATCCGAGAAAACAACCGATTAAAACTCATGCCCGTGATCAACAAACAAACCGAGGGAGGCAGTGCCTTACGAAATTCGAAAACAAGTGTATGTTTTAACCTGTCAATAATTATCAATAATGCACTGATTATTATAGATTATCCTAGATCGATCACACCGAGTTGATTGGTTTTGAATACATGCCATAATAGTAGACATACCTGTAATTAGTCTACCGCTTGACCGTACCTGTTTTCAGAGATTAAATCCGCGGATTAAAGAAGATTAACTCTGGATAGTTTATATATTAATGAGTATTCATCATTACAGCTATTGGTCTCTGTTTATTTCTAATCAAGAACATTTTAACATGTTTAAATTCTAAATTGAAAAGGAAAATCAATTTTCAAATATTTTATTAAATCTGACCGCACAATTATTAGAATTAATTAGTTTTAGAGAATTAAATATTAAGACATATATAAGACATATACAGTAACCCAATAATTAATTATTACTATGAATTATTAGACAATCAATATATATATAAGCTCACTCTAAAAGTAAATTTATACAATTGATAAAATATACATATTATACATACGGACGTTAAAGCTGTAGATAGATCACTGGTACTAGGAATTTCGAGCATATATCGATATGAATTAAAAACATAAATATATATATATATGTTGTGGCAGAAAACCCTAGGGTATATAAAGAATAGTATATGTAAAACAAGTGTAAAAATAAGTGTAGATAAAAAAAAACAAAAAAAACAAAACAATATAGATGTAAAACTACAGGAACGAAGAGTTCGTTAAATACGTGCTTATTATATCATGGCTTGGCAACCTACCATAGTATTTTCACAATAAAGCATATAAAAACTGTTCTAAAAGTGACGGAAGATGCATGTTTTTGAAGATGTAACTGCGATTAAGTATGTAACTTCGACACTTATAATCTTAACAATGTCGCCTTTTGAATTGGCATCAAACCAAAAACAGTTTCAAGGCTTTTGTTGTTTTTTTTCTTCTAAAAAAAAAAATGTAATTTGTTCTTTAACCCAGGATGAACACCCACAGATCATTATACATTGTATTATACATTATTATATTATACAATATTATACATTCATTCCTGATATCGCTCCTACTTTTTAAAATAATTTCAACATTTGAAGATACAGTTTATGAGATTAAATTCACTCGTACAAACTCCTACACAAATTTAGTTCACAATAAGGTAGACAAGAGTCGGCAAGGCGGGATGCACTTCGCAGTTTGTGTTAAATAGCATCATGTTTTACATTCAAAATGTATCTCCCTCCACAGCTGTATCGTATTGACATGCGATACGTCGCCACCATGTCAATAATCGTAATTGTTTTGTTACAAAGATATTTAATTAAAGAGAACAGCTTGTTTGTTTGTTCTACATTGTAACAGGCAATTCTAAAAAATTGTGTCGCATTTTATAAAATACTGTAAGGTAATAGCGCATATAAAGAACATCAGCCAAAGCAAGGTAATGAGTTCGATTCCCGAGATAGTTATTCCAAGTATTTTTTTTTTCTTTCGCTTTTTCTCTCAACACTTAAAACGTATATCAAGTTTAGTCTCTTGTTCTATAAAATCAACGGGTGACCCTAGGTGTATTTTACATTGCAGTATATCCTATCTAATTATCATTATAAAGAAAAACGGAAAACTGTCTCGAATTTCAAAGACGGCTACGCGGGGATCTGAGCGACTCGGCCAATAAGCCCTTCCCCGGGAGTCGGTATACTGGGGTCAGGCGGATCAACACAGGCGTGATTCTCACCACGGAGAATGAAACACGATCGCTCCTGTATCGGAATGCCAGCAACGGGTATATAGTAGAAACATATGACAAGACCCAGAGCGCACTATAATCTGTTTGTTTCTGTGTATTGGATTTTCAAGTGGAAGTCATGCCGAGTAAAATGCCGACAAATGCCCTGGTTATAATTCACATACATACAGATGTGCTAAAATGTCTCTGTGAGTCTGTAACTTAAACTAGGAAGACCGTAATGACTATCTTGCATTTCCTCATTTGCACTTGTACAACAAGTACACTATATTCAATTTTCGTATTTATTTACTTGATTTGTGTTTAACTTCGTACTCAAGACTATTTCACTTATGTGACGACCTTGCGTTGCCGGTGGGTGGCGGAAAGCCGGGAAGAAGTCTCGTAAAAAGTACTCTGCAATCACCGCAGCCACTGGAACGTCCCATATCCCTATAAGGTCCACAGCGCATGAAAAACCCCACTGAAAACCACACACATACAAACACAAACACAGATAAACAAACATCACACACACGCAAAAAGAACCAACCAACGCAAAGCAAACAACAAACTTTTGTTTGCATGCATGCTTACACAATATTTCCGTTTAGTTTACAGTCGTTAACAGCAATAGCTAATCGGTACATACTGTTATCGCATTTGCCCTATAAACAAGGCTATTGACCATTGTAATGCAATAAATAAAATGTTTTAAATGACAGTGCATCCATATATAGGCCTGCGTTTTAATTTAGCTGCACAGCTTTCCTGCAATTTTTTTTATTTGTCTGTATAAATGCTATTTGTTTTAGATGATCAATATTTGTCCATAATGTTAACGGATGGAAATATAATATTGTATATACACTACTAAACAAAGGCATCAGTTTATTATACGATTTTATTAAGCACCCTTTACTGTACCGTATAGGGAAGTCCAAATGTGGTATTGTTATTATTAACCGTAACGTTTAAAACAAAACATACATGAGTAAGCCTATGTTATTGGTACAGTGATAGAAAGTACCTTAAGAAAGCCGCACTGTGACCAACAAGCCTGCAAAATCGACAGTATTCAAAATCACCTGTTTAAGCTTTGATGTTTTTAAGAACAATAGACAGCTTGATTTAACAAAACACAAACAGTCTCTGTTTCTCCCTAATTTAAAACTTCAAAGGCAATGATTGCCTGTATTTATAATCCGAAAGTTAAGCCGATTAACTCCATTCACGCCGTTTTCTTGTGGAAAATAAAACAAAAACAAAGACTTCTTTTAAATAAAAAAAATATGTAAATTTTCTTCAGATTGGAAAAAAGGTATTCACGTATGTCACAGAAAGGTGAAAACGCCTCCCAATCCTATACCATTATACTCTTACTAGTTTTAGTGATACTAAAAATATACATATAGTTTAATACAAAGGTTCAAGTATATATCATATAACTATAAAATCTCACTAAATTTTCGATAAATTTAAATTTCCTATCAGACTAATTTGCACGGTAATTTTGCCAGGTAAATGAACAATTGATTAATCGCTAAACGAAAAGTGAACGAAAGTTGATTAATTGTTATTTGTTTTAAGCTATATTCTCATAAAAAAAATAACATAAATATTACAGAAAATAATTGAAGCTTGCATAAATAAACGTTGTAAACTTGAACAAATGGAGATAACAAAGGAAAAAAATGTGCAGGTCTCCCGCGTGAATCGAACTCGGGACCTGTGACGGACGGGACCAGTCTTTCGACGGAGCCACACACTGAACATTTATACTCGGGCATGTTTAATACGATATTATATATAGTTGTAAAAAGTTTTGTTTGCAGCACCAGATAGTTGACACTGTACGCTATTGAAAAAGGGTGAGGCTTTACAGCGATATTTACATGTGTATTTCACCTGTGCACTATGACAAACACTGTAAAGGTTGTATATTTCACCAAGGTGTCGATTTCTCGGAGACGTCAAGTGTCATT
Source organism: Katharina tunicata (assembly GCA_032466195.1). Lineage (NCBI taxonomy): Eukaryota > Metazoa > Mollusca > Polyplacophora > Chitonida > Mopaliidae > Katharina > Katharina tunicata. Next base: position 27,919 of record JAVFBZ010148306.1, on the reverse strand, counting down.
GATGTTTACATGTCTGACAATATCTGTAATCAACATCTATCGACCTGTCAATAAAGGTATATTATTTATACAATTAATATATACATGCGTTCTTGCAGGTACGCTCATTAATCGTATGAGCGATATTGAACACAGTCTAGGATGGTTAAAGCGTGTTTACTCCATGTATATAACCAGTTGATGGTTACCTGCATGGCTTGTATGTGTTTTATCATGAATATGTGAGAGACATAAACAAAGAAAATCGATAAAAAGTGGAGAAATTTTCAATTAAAAAAACGATTTTGCCCTAAACTATATAAAAATATATAACATGTAACAATAGACCCGTTAAAGGCAAAATCATAGCATATTTTTTTTAAACATAATCGGTCATTATATATATATTTTTTAAAGATTTTCCTTTCCTTCACTTTCAAGTCATGTCACTAAGAAATGTGAAAATACTTTTACAATCGTGACAGTGACAATATCGATGTTGAGCAAAAGGATGGTTGAAAACGATGTTAGCATGCACTTACATCGAACCGTATATATATAAAGTGAAATCAACAGAAGTTGTCATCCATAACAACTTTATGTTCTGTGTCATATCAAGCTTGTATACAAATGTCATTACAAGAAACCAGGATGCTGAGTGGTATGAAATGAAATAAAGGTTCAGAATCAGGCTTAGGGTTAGGTTTATAAAGCTTACTTATAACCCAATAGCACTAAGAACTGCCAACATTTATTTTTAAAAGTTGAATTTATCTTGCTTTATTGTTTAGGATGTATTTTCTTGAGTTTCACAATTCAGTTTCTCAATCACTTATACAACAATAACAAAAATCACTTGCACACAAATTCAGCAAACAGTAGTGAGCTCAATTCAACTACAAAGTGCTTAAAAAAATTAAAGTGATTAAAAAAAAAGATGGGTGTCATCTATGTGCTTCTTTATACGTGTGTATATTTCCATTTAGTTAACAAAGATAACGTCCCAATACAGAACGCGGCTGGTGTCTAAAGGCATTGGTATACAAAAATAGAAGCACACTGCAAATATGGACTTTACTGTATAGCTCTTTTGTTCCCCTAATAATCAGTCATTTTCTTTGATAAGAAAGTTGTTAAATAAATGAATACAGGTGATTTAGGTGTTTTAGAACATATCCTCAGGTGTAAAATGTGAGCTATTCATTCAGACCGGCAGGTGGAAAAATATGTTCTTTTCAAACAGATGATTAAGAGATCATATCACTCGCATCTCTATAGTGGCGTGCGCTGCCCACTCAACAAGCCACGCGCGGTGCCCTGACAACATGCGATATGTGACCCATATAGCCCAGTAATTCTTAATACTGTATATACAACGACTAGTTTATCTAAATAAACAATAATGAGATAAACCTCATAGATACAGAGGCATAAATAAATTATAAAAGTTATGTTTTAGGAAAAGATGTTTGCATTTTTTGTAAAAGATTCAATTTGTTACAATTTATTCAATTTTTCTCGTCGCTCTTGGATGTATACCATGAATTATTAAAATCACTTACACTTTTACAAATACAATAGTAAGTGCGCTACTTATATTATTTGACAAGTAATAAAACACATGAAAACTATTTAGATATTTTCGAAGTTACAAAGACAAGCTACTGTTCAGGAATTTAATGCGTTTCACGTGTTGCTGTGTGTCCCGTTCAGGACAAGCAGAGCAGGGAGAGTTAATCACTGGACCATCTGCCTGCCGCGTGACCACACCTCCCGGGAAAATCAAACAAAGGTCCATTTCATCACCGTCAAATATATGTTACTTCCACTATAAATGCGGGATAATTGAATCTTTTATTCACAAAGGATAATAATATATTGGTAAATAGTTGAGATCAAAGATTTAGTTTTTGGCTGCGCTGGTTAAGGCGGCAAAAAATAGGCTTATGTAAACTAATTTCTTTATGCTAATATTTTATATTCAATACTGTCGTGTATAATATTGCAAGTCTGAATAATCTAACTCTAAAGCTTACCTTACATTATATAGACAATGGAAAGTAAGATTAAGAGAAAGGTTAAAGATAAAATAAAATAAATTTAAATTAAACGAAGGAGGAAAGGTAAATAAAGACAGATAGAAAAAAAAATTGTAATTACAATCGGATTATTTTAAAGATTATCTTTAAACTGTTGATTAACTTTTATTTAATTCAAACGCAAAAACATTGTTTGGTAAATCAATGTCATTCCGACCATGTTCAAAAGGGAAGACGGAGAAATATTCATAACTGGAATCAACAAAGATACTGCTTATAACACAGCTCGGAATTGCAGCCAAGAAGTTTATCGAAATGCTTAATTAAAAGCTTTAAATAGCTTTACATAAATCTGGCTAATTTAGAAGGCTACGAGTATAGAGCAGACGGCCATGAGCCCGGTATCACCGACCAAGCGCTGTCTGCTTCTAATTAGGCGTATAGCCTATCAATCCTTTATGAATAGTGTTTGTCTTTCGGCTCTATGTCTACCTATGGTTTCCGACCCCTGTCTCATCCATACCCGTATCATTTCCCCCCAGTACTATGCGATTTTATCTTCCCGACTGCGTGTCGATTAAAAAGGTGTCGAAGCTATGGTCTGGTATAAGTACCATCAAAGACCCGCTAATACTGTGATATGTTAATCGTATTGCCCAGCTACGGTCACCAGATTCGCTTTTTGTAAACTAGATTAGGGTGTTACGCAAGGTGACGTCACACCGCTGCTGTTATTCTGCGTGTTTGCTGATGTCTACCCTACTAGACCAATTTATAATTCATTATTCAAACATCTACTGGAATGGTCTAACATGACTAGTCTTCAGTTTGCCTGTTGTTGGCTATTTATCTTGATTTAAATGCTACATTTAACTTACACTACTATAAACAAATACCTATGAAGTTTACCTACTTATACATAACATTTACTTATCTATATCGTAGTATTTGCGTACAAATGTCCATCCGAGAGATGGTTGAAGTCAGTTTCTTCCGAACTGAAAGCCATAAAATACATTTTTTTGCACAATCTTCATTTTTCGCGTTTTTGCTTCCACTTAGCATATATGTATATAAAATTTTATAAAATTTCACCAGGAATATATATAATACTTGACTTAACCGAAAATTTAGAATCATCTAAAATTTAAAAAAGGCTTAATCACATAAGTGATGCTTTCCGTAGACAAGGTGCAAAACTATCACACCCAAAAAAATCTTTATTAAAAACAACAACCCCATGCAGCTTATTGATTTATATATAGCCTATCTATTAGACCCGAGTTCGAATCCCGGTGGAGGCAAGCAAGATTTTCTTTCTCTACATTTATACAAAAATATATATTAGCGCTGGCCCCGCTAGCCAGAGACCCGAGTTCGAATCCCGGTGGAGGCAAGCAAAATTTTCTTTCTCATTGTCCAGCCATGCATTGTAACCAAAATTGTTTTTTTTGTAGACTAGATTAGGGTATTACACAAGGTGACGGCACATCTGTGCCGTTATTCTATATGTATGCTGTAATATATCAGGAACGTTTTTTTCTGAACTATATTGGTAGTCTTTATAGCTTGTATATTATTACCCTGTGGTGAACGGGGTCTAGATCTTACGCACTCTCTTGTTGGCGCTTTTGTTGTTCTTCTTCTTGTTCTTGTTCTCGTTGTTGTTGTTGATGTAACACTAACTAAATGGACTATTTCTCTGTCAATAATGTTAGGATTGTTCTGACAATTGGGCAATATATAACAGAAAGTACTACGCAAGTCATAACGGAGCCGGACATTCAATTTTACCATGGTTTTCTTAAAAAGCGAGTTTGTAAATGCACACAGCACAAACTATCAAGACTTTGAGGCATATTTTAATAATACATGCTTCAAAGGCTGCAGCCACATGATTCGTATTTGCTGCAGGCCACGGGGTATGTCTCGCAGTGCGGACTTGTTGTATAAATGAAGAGAAAGAACATTTGGCTAGCCTTCACCAGGATTCGAACTCGGATCTTTGGCTAGCAGGGCCATATGCTGTTGATCTTTGTCTTCATACATGAATGAATGAACAAATAAATCAATCAATCAATCAATCATACTTTTTTATTCTCTATGCTATATTTCCGCTTTAATGCCAGATGTGTTCTATTGGTAAATGGATAGACGGAATATTTTGGAACAGAGTTAATATTTTTAACGTAAATCTCGTGAGTTCAGTAGCTGATAGGATGGACTATATGGTGTTTTGGTTCCAGGACTCATCGCACTACAGAGTTCTAAATTAACGTATGACAGAGTGTTTTATATGCTTTAATAACAATTGAAAACGAAATAAATATTAAAATTTATTATAATGATAATTATAAAAAGTAATCAATGATAAAGTTAACAAAACCCCATAAATAAGCACAATTCAAAAGGTTTATTATATTTGCTCCATTCTTTCCACATATAGGCCAAGTCACTTAAGAAAAGAATATTTGAGTATTTCATAAAACCAAACAAAATTCTCATAATTTTTTGTTAAGCTAAAACACACTTTCGTTTCACTTGAAGAGTGAGGCAATGCTCCTTTTACCAAGCGCGAATCTGATGTTGGGTGTTTTAACAATCACTTGATAATCTATTTTTACCTTCGATATCCCGTATTTGTCCAAGATTTTGAATTATGTCCAAACCGGACTTTAATACATAGCCTTCGGACCATAGACACGTTTTCTCATATACTACTATTATCATATGTGTGGAAGCTCAGGCTGACCGGAATCTCATGTTTTCTTGTTTATTAGCACGAAATATTCTCAACCCCTTTTCCTTAATCCTAGGAGGGTCGGCGATATTAAAACTTGAAGCCACGATCTGTACTGTATAGAAGTAAACCCAGAATTGCTATGTTATCCTGGTCGTATTTTTAAGTTCGCAACTTTAATGTTGAGCCCAAAACTTATGATCAAATATGCCTAAGAGGCTAGCATTTCTATTGGCAGAAGGGGCTTTTTTCTCCCACCGCTGTGTTAGAATACATTGAGCTGAGGATAAATGTTTCCCTGAATCCGCCATTGTTCTATATTAACATTACACAATAACACGAATATGATAATCCACAACAGCGAACTTCGGTCAACATAATGCGGTGTCCAGTCTAGGGTCAGTGCTGGGCAGAGGTGTTGATTACCCCAAGTATTTAGCCTCAGATCTCGCTTAAGGTTCGCTCTGGCCCCGAACGAGGTCAGAAATAAAGCTTTGATAAAACAGCAAAACAATTTTCACACATTGGCGATGAACTGCAGATCTAACGCTCTCCGATGCGACAAATATATTTCCGTTGACCCCACGTGCTCGAGGGGTTTGACCACTGGGCAGTGTGGTGCAAAATAAAATAAAAATCCCCACTCGTCAATTCTCACGCTGGTGCAAAAATGTCTCATATCATATCTGTGACACACAACGCTTCAGGAATCTGTAAACATGGTGGGAAAAAATGACAAATGATTTTAATAACAACTATCTTAATAAATAACGACAAATGGCTACAACATTTTCTTCAGGAGTAGGGCTATAGCCCTGACTTGATTCCAGTTAGTTACAGCACTGTTAGAAACGAACAACAAACTGCGACACTTAGATAAATAGTAGATAAATAAATGAAATAATACTGCAATAAAACTTTAACTGTAAGGGGTAAAAGTCAGCATATGATTGTCACGTGCAGTATACATATGATTATATACACGTGTTGAAGCTATTTTATTAATATATACGGCTACAGAAAATGCCGACAAAAAATCCCAGCAACAGCGAAATAGACAAAAATAAAACGACAAGAACAAAAAAAATCAAACATAGAAAATATTTTTTCGCAAAACGGACGTTTCCGAGAACAGACGAGGGCTGACTCGGTCTGATTTGAGGAGCATGCACTGTCACGCTTAACTGACAAAGTTACCGGTGCGGCCCAAAAAGGCAAAAAGTTCAACAACAAAAAATCTATTTATCAACACAATTTCGTTAACATTAAAAGTATTTCAGAGTTTTGCAAAAAATACAAACTTTAAATGTTATTTTAGTAGCATCAAGAAACAAACGTAGCTGAGTATTTTCTCTATAGTTAAAAATATCTATATTCCGCTTGACTTGTTTTACATCACATGTCTACGTGTATATATAATGACACGAAGTGACAATTTTTGACACCGAGTTTATTTTCCGAAAACTACCGAGGTGAAAAATTTCATTAATTAATTAGCACTATACGGCTGTTCGGAGATCCCCGGCTTCCGATCACAGTGATTAAGCACTGTGTGTCAGGTTTCTCTATATTGTGTATACTTTCAGAAGATTGGGTGGCATGATCAGGCTACTTTTACACCTATAATAAATACAGAGTTGAACTCTCCCTGCTACAATTTGATTAAAAGCTCTTTTTTTAAAATTTATTTTGTTACCATTTACGTTCTTTAATATATGAATCAGGCCTATACCAGATTGTTATTTCACACAGAATAGGAGAAACGCCACACAAGGAAGTCATGATGGCATAGATAATCTATATCAGCTTTATTATGTCAAGCATCATCAGTTAAATATGTATAATATATTTCGGCTTTATTATGCTATCATATAAGTTATCATATATTTTTGCCCAAAGTAATTGCACTGGCATAGGGATATCGACTAACTAATATCAATAAATCATATCATGCTCTCATTAACTTCTCAGAGACAAGTTTATGGATAGATTTTAACATCGAGTTGTGATTGGTAACATCGGGCATCTCTAGAAATACAATAGCATGTTAATTGCGAAGAACACATATGTGTGGAATATGTAGCGCACATAGGTATTAGGTACAGGTTAAAATTCATATTCATTAGTTGACTTTTGACACGCAATTTACTGTACGAAAACTTATGAAGTGATAAATTGCAGTTAGGAATTAGTTCTAGTGGGGGGTTATAACTTTCAGGAAGCCTAACCTCTGACCTAATGATTGCTCCCTGAGCGCTGCGCGTCAGAAGTTAGTCAACGCAATACAGTGTCAACAGAGTTCACGGCTGGCTGAATGGAGGGTCACTCGTATGCGAATTCTATCCCGCCTTGACACGCCTCGCAAACGCCCAGAAAATGCCATTCTTATTCATCCCTAATTTGATGCCACCTAATCTTGTTAAATATTTAACCAGGTCACTGTAATTTGTTCCCGATCCAAATAAATACAATACGTAAGCGCTACACGGGTAATTTAAGGGCCTTGTCGATCAGTATATTATACGTACTACTATATTTGTAAAGAAGGACCACATTGCGGTACGGCAGAGCTAAGTGGCACATCGGCATATTGGAAACCGGTAATTCTACCATGTAAACAATATGTGCTTCAATATAAACGTATTTTGTCCCTACTTTAAAAACACTATTATTCTAATTAAACGCTTTTCTGTCTCAATAAAAACACTTTTTGTGTGTATTAAACACGTAAGTGCTTTAAAACAAACACTTCATAAACACATTTGGTCCCTACTATCACTTTACTAACACTTAAGTGTTTAACATTAATGATTGTAAACGAAACGCTGCAGTGTTTTGAATGTAACGCTATACGGATTTTACCAAAACTCTTTTAAATATATTGTTTAGTTCACAAAAAGTGTTTCTCTTAATGGGTTCAAGGGTTTCTATTGCGACATAAACGCGTTTTTAAAGTAGGGACAAAATCTGTTTATAATGAAACACATTATATTTTTACAGTGTATTAATCTTCCAACGCCAGTATGTTCCCGCCTACCAAGGCAAAGCCGTATTGATTGAATGATTGGTGTTTAATCGCCATACTCCGGGGTATTTCACTTATGTGACGGCAGTGTATTCCAGCAGTAGACATCGACACAAGCAGCACCCAACAATGTGAATTGTTTAGCTGTGTTGGGAAACTAATGTGCATCTCATGTTAAGTATTGTCAACAACATCGATGTAAGAACGAGACAGTGCCAAAGAGCAAGTCGTTCTAGGAATCCAAACACATATATGTTCTTCTGTATCAAGTGGATTGTTTCATTTTAAGTATTTCGCCATACCAAAAACAAGCCAAACAGTATTAGACGGGAAATTATGAACACGTATATGCCTATTATATACCATTTCAAGATGCCATTATATATACGTATAAGCCTATTATATACCATTTCAGGGTGCCATTATATACACGTATATGCCTATTATATACCAATTCAGGATGACATTATATACACGTATATGCCTATTATATACCATAAAAGGATGCCATTATATACACGTATATACCTATTATATACCATAAAAGGATGCCATTATATATTATACGTATATGCCTATTATATACCATTTCAGGATGACATTATAAACACGTATATGCCTATTATATACCATAACAGGATGCCATTATATATACGTATATGCCTATTATGTACCATTTCAAGATGACATTATATACACGTATATGCCTATTATATACCATTTCAGGATGCCATTATATACATTTTTCTTATCTGTACCCGGAATAGGTTCGAATCGCCTTATATGGACCGTAGGTATTTAAGGGGCGTTTCCGATGGCTGCAGACATCGCAGGGCGGTTGTTAAGAGGTTTCTCTCCGGTATTCCGCCTTACACCGACAAGGCAAAATCGAAGTAAACATAAAAAATGCCTTAAGTGTGGTTAATTTGAGAGAAGTCCACTAAAATACTATGCATAAAAAGAGATCTTTTGGACAAAGCGTTCAATCCTTACACTTGTTGTAATGTTACCCTGATGCGCTGGATCTCCATTATAGAAGCTTTGCGGATATCGAATTGTTACTGCAGGTTTGGAAATAAAATCCTCGTGTCACATAGTTAATGCAAGCCAATGATACCCTATCATCAATTTATATCAGTTGGCCTTTTGTTCTAAGCGAGTCGGAATTAGGCAATACCTGTTGTCCAAATTTATGGTAAAAGGGCAATTTGTATGCCGGTTAGGTTAATGACGCACAAGGTATGGGTGATTAGGGTTTCTGTTGTAGCCGTCACTCGTACCTTGCTTCAATTAACCCATACGCCTATTATTCTGATCCCCTGATTTCGACCCAAATCCACCGGCACAGATATATTCATGGCTTTCTGGCCGTGGACGTCACTGCTGCCTACAAATCGATATATTCCGATCACTGGTGAATTGGGGACACCTGGCAAACTGGACATCTCTACACGCGTAAACCTATGGTTATATCACTAGATACAGATGCAACGACGAATGAAGACAATTCCATTTTTAAATATATAAAGGTACATATATAAAACAAAATATGCAAACAAAATTGTCCAGATTATACGTACAAAAATTGATATCGTATCTCTTATTTTCCCCCATTTTCACACCTGTCATAGAGAGGCATTTGAGTCTATTCAAACCGTTTATAACACTGGAGGATAATAGCACTGGAGAAATTTCCAATGGCGTATACCTTGTACATTTACGATTGTGTTAGCTATTGACAGTTGTGGGTGTTTGGGTTCCTGTGGCATGGAGCTCTCTGAGTGATGCTGTCTTATATGTTGTCAGTTTCGTTTACAAGGTGATTTCCTTCACCATATAACATGAACAAATCAGCACTCTTAGCTCAGGTTTTATTTTTTAGTTGTGTACTCGCAAATTGTTTGGTAGGTGTATAATTTGCGAGTATATACGTTGTACTCAAGAGTATTTCCCTAATACGACGACTTCGCCTTGCCCATGTTTGGTGATGACCAATCCTGGTAAACACTCCCAGCGGTCAATGCCGATGAACCTTAAATTGCTTGGCATTATTAGAACACGGGTTGTTACTACGACAGGTCGGTTATGTTGGTAAAGAAAATTTTAACCGTATGCTTAAAGGTATAACGGATAAAATTAAATCCACCAGTTTTCAACTAAAATATGTATAAAACGCTTGTAACATTCTGTAATATTTTAGCAAAAAACGGTTTTAAAATAAATAAAGAAATTTAGAAAACGATTAGTAAACTTAAAAAAAACCTCGGAGATTTCCATCAAATGATTGACTCAATCGATAATCTAAAGATTCTTTAAATGCATGAACACGTTAGATGGTTAATTGCCGAACAAAGACGCGTAATGGACCAGCACACATTAGCACAGTTTAAGAGGACGTCATATGTTACACCTTGCAAAGAAATATGGCTTGTTTAAATACAGGTATCAGCCCAGTAATAAATAAACGCGCAGGTATATATAAATAATAAGACCATAGACATACAATAATCACAAATGCGTGCAAAGTATGCAAATAAACTCGAGTTGGTTACCATCTAAGAACACACTAAGTGTTCAGAGGATACGTTTGCTAACTGAAAATCGATATATTCTTTATACAGTCGTCACAGATAACAAAAGGGAGTAGATCCGTGCGTATGATTTTGAAACTGAAACACTATTATTGTCACATTAATTCAAGTTGTGCGATGATTGATGTAGACCGGGCTTTATTTAGTTGACACACATGCACGGACAGTGAAGTATGTCAATCTGTACAGTTGTTTACCTAGAAGCAACACCATCACCTGTTACAGGACTAAATTCACAGATTCCGATCAATATTGATTCAACGTATGTACACTTGTCTGGTAACAACGCCGACTTAAGACCGTCTATAACGATTCAACAGAGCCCAACAAAGAAACGGAGGCCCGACCAGAGGCTCAGCGAAAGTCAATTAAATCCGTATAAATCACTATAGAAGAAAAGATGATCACATGAGCACAAAGGTAAAGGATTTCAAGTCATTAGAATTTAATCTCCAATATGTCACCCATTTCTGTACTTACTATACATAGCCATAGAACTTGTTTTGGTCCCGTTACAGCTGGCGACTATATAGGGATTACGTTTGAATACATTCAATTGACTACCCAGGCCCTCTAGTCCTTTAAAGAAAATAATCTCTGACACTGTTATGCAAAAGAAATAAACAGGTAATAAATAAACATGGTCAGATAGATTACACCTCAGTTTGAATTGATAGCAGTCAAGTGATAGCCAAGTAATGATAGTAGATCTCTTCATTCATTCTGTTCATGGTCAGATAATTTACACCTCGGTTTGAAATGACAGCAGGTTTGACCAAATAATGATTATAGATTTCTTCATTCATTCTGTTCATGGTCAAATAAATTACACCTCAGTTTGAATTGATAGCAGTCAAGTGATAGCCAAGTAATGACAATAGATCTCTTCATTCATTCTGTTCATGGTCAGATAAATTACACCTCAGTTTGAATTGATAGCAGTCAAGTGATAGCCAAGTAATGATAATAGATTTCTTCATTCATTCTGTTCATGGTCAGATAATTTACACCTCGGTTTGAACTGACAGCAGGTTTGACCAAATAATGATTATAGATTTCTTCATTCATTCTGTTCATGGTCAGATAAATTACACCTCAGTTTGAATTGATAGCAGTCAAGTGATAGCCAAGTAATGATAATAGATTTCTTCATTCATTCTGTTCATGGTCAGATAATTTACACCTCGGTTTGAACTGACAGCAGGTTTGACCAAATAATGATTATAGATTTCTTCATTCATTCTGTTCATGGTCAGATAAATTACACCTCAGTTTGGGTAGCAGGTTTGGCCAAATAATGATTATGAATATCTTCATTCGTTCCGATTGATTGATTGATATTGGTGTTTAACGCCGTGCCCATGTGTATTTCACTTATAAGACGGCGGTTTCCAACAGTAGACGGCGACTTTTACACATCCATAAAATGTGTAGTGACTTTAGTGTTTTTGCTGTAAGAAAGATTATGTTCCTCCAGTGTTAAGTATGACAGCGTGAATATAATCTGGAAACATACTGCCCTTAGCCAGAGGGCATCCTCTATTCTGAACACGGTCAGGTAGATTACCACTTAAGTTGAATTGACAACAGGTTTGCCCATATAATGATAATGGATCTCTTCCTCCATTCTGAACGTGGTCACATAAAATACACTTCAGTTTGAATTTTCAACAGGTTTGACCAAATGATGATTATAGATCTCTTCCTCCATTCTGAACGTGGTCAGATAAATTACACCTCAGTCTGAATTTTTAACAGGCTTGACCAAATAATGATAATGGATCTGTTCCTCCATTCTGAACATGGTCAGATAAATTACACGTCAGTTTGAATTTACAATAGGTTCGGTCAAATACTGATAATGGATCTCTTCCTCCATTCTGAACATGTTTACATAAATTACGACTCAGTTTGAATTGGCAACAAGTTTGACCAAATAATGATAATGGATCTCTTAATAATTCTGAACATGGTCACATAAATTACACGTCAGTTTGAATTGAGAACAATTTTGACCAAATAATGATAATGCATCTCTTTATTAATCCTGAACATGGTCACAAGCATAAGTAATGACAATGGATCTCTTAATAATTCTGAACATTGTCACATAAATTACACGTCAGTTTGAATTGAGAACAAATTTGACCAAATAATGATAATGGATCTCTTCGATAATTCTAAACATGGTCACAAGCATAAGTAATGACAATGGATCTCTTAATAATTCTGAACATTGTCACATAAATTACACGTCAGTTTGAATTGAGAACAGGGTTGACCAAATAATGATATTTGATCTCTTCGATAAGTCTAAACATGATCACAAGCATTAGTAATGATAATGGATCTCTTAATAATTGTGAACATGGTCACATAAATTACACGTCAGTTTGAATTGAGAACAAGTTTGACCAAATAATGATAGCGGATCTCTTCGATAATTCTGAACATGGTCACAAGCATAAATAATGATAATGGATCTCTTCGTTCATCCCGAAAAGATAACGCTCTCGGGAAGGAAATTAAAGTCTCTTAAATTTTCCAATTAAGCATTTCACGATGCCCAAACCATGGAATCATTAAAATAATAATGTTGAAATACATTACATTTTAATTTTAATTGATCGTTACCGTATTCAATAGAATGATCTGCGGTTTTAATTAGTGGATTGATAAGACTATATACTTAACTTTCTGAGAGTAAGACAAAACATACATAGAAAACATAATCAGTGTATACATATATATTTTTGTCAAGAGTGTATACATATAAAAAAAATATATATATCATAGTTCAAATCCCATTGGAGGCAAGCAAAATTTTCTTTCTCTACAATTATACAAAAATATATAAATATCATCAAAATATATCATCAAAACATTTGCGACATATAGAGGAAAGTAAAGAGGGTTAAAAAAAACAACATTACCACGCACTAGGCCCAATTGAAAGGAATCAAATCATCCCATTTATATTTTCCTTTTCATATGGCGGCGCGCCATGACCAACTGGTGAATGGAACACCACTCCACGTCACTGACCCGGAACATAGACGAGCCAGCAAACCAGATTCATAATTCTGATTTTTCCGAGAATACCAGGGCACAAACCGCTCCATATAATATTTTCAGTGAGTATTATAAAACATACATTAAACGCACAAACACAGATAACGTCAAAATAGTCGCAACAAATAGAAGGATTTATGGAGAGACACATGCCAGAAATATATCTTTATTGGAGGAACAAGTCAATCGGCTCCTCTGCTGAACATATAAGAGCAGAATAGGATTTATACCAGTACAATATCATGTACAGTAACAACAGATAATGAGTAATGTAGTAGTTTACACTGTGTAACATTCTGCTGACAGAAAATGTAAGTGCTTTTTTAAATGTTTGTCGTAAATAAATTCAAAGAAGATATCTATAGTATTTCCCAACGAATGTGAAATTGAAGAGTTTGATAGCTTTTCTGGGATACGCCATATGCATTATATTCAAAAAGACGTAACAAAACTGAAAATCTCACAACATATTGGTTGTAATTAACACGCCATTCCAAACTACTAATTAATGAGCACAGCATCGTAACATTAGCTGAATAATCACCGGTATGTGTCGCATGCCAAAAATGCCATTTATAAAACTCAACCTTCTTGAATCGCGCCGTTTGACTTGAAGTGTTTAAGCTAAAGTAAAATAAACGTCAGCAGTAAGTTAGATTACAGTCAATGAGGCGTGTGGTAGAGACGTGCTCACGCGGTAAACTGGAATGACTTTCTAATTACATAACTGTACTGACATATGTCGGCATCTGTCAACGCCATATTTTATCCCATTCTGATGGTCTCTAAATGACCACGCGAGCGGTCAGTCAGTCAGTCAGTCAGTCAGTCAGGTTGCCAAATTGAAAAGCTTTGAACTCAACACAGTGAAAGCATTAGATAGTTATTATTCAAATAATGTTGGATGATAAATATCAGTAAAATAATATAGTTTAAAAAATATTTACCCAACACTTTGAACAACATGCTTATATTTTTACAGATATTGTGAGAGAATCCGATCTCTTTCTTTTCATTGGCTATTTCGCTAATCATTTCAACAACTATCAATACAATTTGGTTATTATAGATTGACAGCTTTAACATAAACTGTTATACAATTTGGTAAGTAGTATAGGAGGGAAAAGTCGATGTATTCTCAGATTACTAACAATTTGATATCGAACCCTTATTGCCAGACGTCACCATGTATTTTCTGGCCCAAGGAACTTTATGCTGAGGGCTGTGTTCAAAATTGTATATGTAAGTCTGATTAGTATTTACCCTATAGGTATGCATTTAAGGGTTGATTCACTTACACCTGGGATATATAATCTATACTATATACCTGGATACTATGTCCCAGATTACACGCAGTTATGACTTCTGCGCGTGGTTGGGTGGATGCCCTGGTGCTCCTTAAGCTTAAGGGCATCAGGTAGCCGATTTGTTGTGGCGTCCTGTTTTTCGTCATGTAAATCGTGGTGTCCTCTGTGTCGCCACTTTCGTTTACAACGGCTTCCTCCATCAGTGAAATAACTATATTATCACTATAATAAGTACGGCGTAAAACCCCAATCACACAAACAAACAAAGAAGGTTCTTTGCTGTATCCATTGGTATATATATGCTGTAGGATTACTGGTGAACCGTTACCAAAAATAAACAAAGGCGGAGTTCAGTATGCGCATGGTTGCCTCCATGTATACGATGGTAAGGATGGTTTCGTGAACCGACTGAAATCCATGACACTGTGTAATTAACAGCTGTTTAAATTACACCACGTGACCAAATGGGAAACTTAGGACCAGTCGTATATTTGTTTTAAGGTTCATATAAACTGTTAGCTTGGACTTGAGTTCCGAGATGTAAACAAATAACGGGAATGAGCCTCTGATTTCGTTTGTATAAACCAAACACTATAAACTCAACTGTCCCTCTAAATAAACATATCGTTTTGTCAGACAATATAAAACAACATTTAAAAGCGTTTTTTTTTTTAAATACCAGTTTAATAATACTCATTTTTGATTATACTTGTTTCATAGCCCCGCCCCGGTATTATATATATACAGTCATGAACTTATGGTGAGGTTTATAAACAGAGTGATACAGACCCACATACATTGATATAGACTCTATTAATAGGCCGTAACTGTTTTATTATATGATGATCATTAAATTAACTTACCTTATCAGTCGATACCACAGTAACAAATCTCTGTTTTGCACATCTGAGATCGACGCTGACGACATCTTTGACACACCTGAATTCAAAGAAAAAAAAGAAATCACACATTTCGGTATCGTATGACAAATTTTGTACCGTATTACCCAACTCGTATCGCATATTTCTGTATCGCATCAGATATTTATCATTAAAATTACTCTTTCCTCCTTCGTATCGCAAACTTCTTTATCGTATCGCACACTTCTGTATCGTATTACATATTTTTTGTATCGTATGACATATTTCCATATCGTAGCACTTATATTCCTGTCACAATTAAAAAAACAATAAAGGAACTGTTATTACAAAGATAGTATCCTGATGACAAAAAATGCTTTAAAGTTGTGTCAAAATGAAGCTCTACATGCATCTAACATCGAAATTACACTTTACATGCACTTTTTAAAACAAGTTAACAAAACCTTGCTCATACTTTGCCAAACCCAATGCTGACATGTATAGGGCCTATGTCAATGAAGGAAATTACAGTAAGTTGCAGAACATTTCCCGGCATGTATAACCGTTATTGAGAAAACGGTTCGCATTCATATAAATGTGTCTGGTAAGAGAAGGCTAAAAGTGCCTGTGTCGTTTAAAGTTGTTTTCTTCACCAATTGGGCTCGAAAACCGTCATTTCAGTGAAATAACCTTAAGTATAGCGTAAAAACCCAACCAATCAAAGAAACAAGGCATACACATCAATGTAAAAACTAACGGAAAGTATAGTGTCAGACACTGATGACGTCCGTTAACCTCGAAGCCAAATATACGTTAAAAATCTAGATCGTTCTTCTACGGTTAATTTTTTTTTAAAAGACACAGAAAGTGTCAGAATGATTAATAGTTCATTGTTGACTAAATTGTGATTTTCGTTAATATATGCATGACACAGATGTCGATCAATGGATGTCCAGCAAATCATAAAATATCTCAAGTCAGCGCACGTCTTTGACCTCCAAGAAAATTACAAATGAAAGTAAAAAATGATATAATTTCAAAGATGTACTTATTGAAAATTAAAAAAAAAAACGCAACACAAAACCGTTTTCCGTCGTGTATCCAAAATCCAAAGACTCGCGGGCGATACTGTTTAATTAAAATTAATTAAATAAATTTCACAAAAAAATTATAATTATAGCCTTCAGCACATACAAACAACAATTTATTAAAGAAACAACGGAGATACATTTTTTTAATTTTGAAGCAAAAATACCAGAAGACAAAATAAACTGGTATCTGAATGGCACTGATGCAAAACCATGATTGTATATCATAGTGAGCTAAATAAAGATTAGTCTGGTCATGGCGATGGGAAAATCTCACGTGTCAAAGATACTGTCGGTCATCCCATTTAGTATCATTAATCCACTACAAAATCCTTTTGAGCAGGGTGTGACTGTTGGCTGTGTTCGAGACAGGTGTGGCTGACCAGGTCACCAATCTGGGGCACCTTATGAACAGAATGGAGCGTGCGAGGGGCAATATGTCAAACGATATTGTCACCTTGTCTCCAAATCCACTATTGTTCCCTTCGGCCACAGGCCGAACTGTCAACCAAAAAACAAAAGATGTTGTGTTTGAAAATGGGGCCTTTTTCTCTAAAGAAAAACTTCTTTGAGCTAAAATTATCATTAGAATGGTAGTTTAAGGAAGTAGAATTAACAGCGGCTGGACAAGGACAATACTCCGGTCTTTCGTGTCAAGTGAAGAGACAAAGCGGTGAGGCGGGGCGCGACCCTCCCACCACTCGCACAAAACAAAACACAATTCAAGATCCAAGTATCAAACTAGAGTCCGCAGCCCCGATATGTCACCATTATTGACGATGTAAAACCCAGCTTATGGAGTTAATAATGTAAAGTAAATTTATTTTGTTTATTCATCAAAAGTTCTGATGATCTGTGGCATTTAAAAGTTTCAAATTAAAAATCAAAAGTTCTAATATACAATATAAACAAATTCGTAGTTGACTTGCTTAAACCCCACTGATCCTATTTAACAAAAGCCAAAATTACTCAAAAGCCAGTATAGTTCCACAGATCAGTTTTGAGTAACATAGAATAAAATAGACTCCTAACAAGGAAGTCATGTTGGTATAGATAATATATTTCGGCTTTATTATGCAATCGTCATTTAAACATATACCATATATTTATATGTATGGTATATGTTTAACTTTTATCATTCCACTGTACTATTAGTCCTGTATATAAATGAACTCCATTCTTCATATGAATTATGATTGTATTTATTGACATAGTAAAAGTGGCAAATCCTTCTTATACAGTGACCAAGATTTATATGGTCGACAAGTTTTTGACCATAAAAAACCTGGTCGTTGTTCAAAACCTACTTATACCAGTGACCAAGAAAAACCTGGTCAAAAAAGTGACCAATATTTATATGGTCAAGACAATATTTTGACCATAAAAAAACCTGGTCGCTCTTTGAATCCTACTTATACCAGCGACCAAGAAAAACCTGGTCAAAAAAGTTACCAAGATTTATATGGTCGAGATATACTTTTGACCAGGAAAAAGCTGGTCGGGCCTTCTATTGGATGCTGAGCGACCAGGTTTTTGCTGGTCAGACTTTTCGACCTGGTTTTTGTGACCAGGTTTTTGCTGGTCGAAAAGGGGACGACCAGACTTTGTCTAGTCGGGGCGACCAGGTTCTTCTAACAGTGTGGTGATGGCTTAATAAAGCCGAAATATATTATCTATATCAACATGACTTCCTTGTTCGGAGTTTCTCTTTTTCCAGTATTAATCCACAGCTCAATTGAGAGTAATATAGAAAAAGAGACACCCAAGCAAGGGCGTCATTTTGCCGAGTTTCATTCCGTTTACTCGAGAATAGCATTTAACCATATAGTGTAAACATGCAGGAAGAACAAGAACTCGGCTTGGTTTTTCGTGGACTAAATCTGCTTCATATATACCACAAGCTGTGGTCAAGTTTTTGTATATATATACGGATTGAATATTAATACATGTATATTGAAATAAAACAATTAAGTGTCTATAAATAAAATAATAAAGACGATTAGGGATGCCTATCACACTACGATCAAATGTCAAAAGAGATTTAATTCACCTTCGGGAACTTCACTATAACAAATATTCGGTCTTGTAAAGCGTTGCCAAAACAACATGAGCGGGTATGTGACGTAGAGAGAGAGAGAAGCGAGCACCTGGCGAATGTAGGCCTACACCTGTCAAGTTATTCTGTTAGGTTCACTATTTGCAAAAACCATGAAATTAGCTCAGAGATACAAAATTATGGTGTGCACAGTTAATAACGTACGTTTGTACTTAATGAATTATATGAGCTTAAACCCTATAAAACTGCTATATGGCTTTCTTGGTCTGCGACCAAATTACTTCATATCGTTAAAGTATGTAAGTTGGTATACAAATAAACTTCTGTTGCACAAGGACTGACAGTTTTGATTCTTTTGACGAGACCCAACAGGCACCAAGACGCCATCGCGTTGAAGAGGCATTCAAACCGATGATGCGACTGTCGACTTGTGCACCTGTTTAACATGATGAATGCCCCTAACATCATTTAAAACCCACTTGAACAGCACTTCCTCGGCTCTTAGGCCGTGCTTTTTGTAGTATAAAAATATCAGTGGTAAAGAAACAAGGACAGCTATTTAGCATGTAGCGTAGATCAGGTTGAAGAAGGTCAAAGGACGGTAATTTAGAAAACAGACAACGCTGTCAGTGTTTTTTAACCGCTGAAAAGAAACTAGTTAATTCGACTGAGTCACCTCTCACCGGAAATTGAATTTCGCGCATCCGCACTTCAGACCCTAGAACGAATCAAACCGAGCCTGCGAAGTCATCAACATTCTCTTTACGCGTCAAATACAAGAGAACAAGTGCTTTGATGGCAGTATTCAGAAAGCTGCCCGCCTGTTCACCAAATCATATGCTAAGTTACTTAAAAACTTCACTTGTCTTTGAAAGGATCGTAAGTCATGTGCAGAATACATTTTTCAATTGTAAACAGGAGATTCAAGGAAAATTCTGATATTATGGAAATTACTGGATTTTACAGTGTAAATGATGAATTTAGCTCATTTACATTTTACAAAAATATACTTTTAGATTTATAGGTTATACATAGAGATAATATGTCTACTAAGAGAATTTCGATTGTTTGAAACATAACATATATGTGTAAGTTCAAAGTTTCATGTACAAAATTTAACCAACTTAAATAACTGGTCACTCCGAAATGCTGCTGAATTGTCACTAAATAACGAGAAGGCTAACATGCTCAATAATCAATAAAGCTCATGTACGTAAAACGCAAGCATTTTTGAAAACCTATTTCATTTAACCAAAATTATCTTCGACAGAGTATGTCTGGAAATTTCAGTACAGATCAATCCAAACAGCACAGGTTACTCTTGTAAGCTGTGGGTCTTATATAAAATGTGCTAAGCTCCAGAAGTCCGACGCAAAATCTTATTTCGCAGAGCGTTGGCAAGATATGTGGGATAACACTGAAGAAGGAAGGTTTTACTTCCAGTTCCAGCCCACAGTGTCTGATTGGTTGTTTCAGCTTAAAACTAGGTGGTGTGATGTTCTGTTCTTCAGATTGATATCTGGTACCCTTTGAATGCTCGGCTGTATAGAATAAACCTTCAACTTTCAGGACTATGCGATTTTTGTCTATTGGAAGAGACTGTCGAACACTACCTGAAACCCACCGATTCTAGTGTGTGTCAGGATGGTGCCTGAACTTTTTATTTTATTTTTATTTTTTATTTTTTTTTTTTTATTTTTTTTTTTTACATTTTTTAAATTATTGTATAACGGTAATTTGAACAAACAGTTATCTAGCAATCTGGCGTAAATCAGCCCTTAAGGGACTGGAAAACGCCATAAATCCCAACTAACTAGCAGTCCGACGTGCCAGGGTCGCGCCAAGGTTATGTTGGTTGAGCGTTAGACTGCCGAGTCCTCTTTACTGTACCCAGTATAGGTTCGAATCAACATGTCGACCATTGTTATATTGAGTTTTCTGGCGTCTGCGGCGATGAGGCTTTTTCTCGGTCTTCCACCGTACACAGGCAACGCAAAGTCGGCACCATGCAGTGAAATACCTTTGAGTAAGACGTAAAGAAAATTCAACAATCAAATAAATAAATAAATAGATTTAAACAAGTTTCAGTAAACATATATGTAACAGGTTACATATTAATTATCCATGCACCTATAAGCACAATTAGTACCTTGGCCAATCCTTCTGTTTGGATGTTATTAGATACTTCACGAAATATCGCAGAAATGCATACGATGTTGGAATTTACACTAATAACAGACAGGACCACTTTACCCAAGGCCAGTTGATTGGATGATATAACACAGGTGTTAAATATAGCCTTCCAGGAAAGTTTTAACGTAAGTCGAAACTGACTCGTTCGCCATATATACTTATGTAAAACCAAATAGCTTTTGGATCACTTAAAGGGGAAGCCTGTGTTTAAAGACTGCACGTGAAGAGAAGATTAAAAGAATGGTGTCCTGTGTGAATGGAGTTTTTCCCATATGTTTTCAGAGCCAATAAATCAGGATCCTGCATCTATGGTGGACATTTTATGCCAAACAATGCAATGCCTCTTACAACAAATTCAAATTGTGGATTATAGAGCTATTAAAAGTTCAAAAACATATCATTTTACTTAAAACACTGGCAGAAATTAATGGTAAGATTTGTCATTTGTTTATATTCATAAATGGTAAATGTTACGGAGACCAACGATGTGTCATGGATAGTCCACCATAGAGGTGTCTGCATATTGTGGCTCAAACAATGGCATTATAATATTTCACACACTCTGGAAATATTTTTTCTGTCAGCTCCATACATTTTTCTATTAAGACTGACTCTAGTTTTAGGTTTTCTCTTCTTTAAATTTTTGTGATTTATTTATTTATTTATTTATTGTAATATCTGTTAAATTTGGTGTCCTGTGCCCTGGGAGAGCAAAAAAAAATAAAAATAAAATAAAATTGGAATTCTGTGCCAAGGGGGGGAACAAAACAAACAAACAAACCCAACAAACAACATAAGCATACACACGAATAATAACAAAACAATATCAAAAAAATAAAATAAAATAAAAAATAAAAATTATAATAATGGAGAAAAAAGGAAAAACTATCTATCATGATTGACCCGATGGAGAGCAAGCACATTTGTAAAACATGAGGTTTTAGTTCAGTTTCCTGGACAGAATGCAGAAAGCTGTTTAGAGATTGATCTTTATGATGGAGTGACGTGATCTATTCCAAGGTTAATTATAGTGGATTTGAGATAGATCTTCATGATGTATTGACCTATTCCAGAATTACTTTTTACAGTTCTTTTGGCAGCTGGTGACTGTCATTCGAATATCTTCCTTTCTAAAAATCAGACGAATATAGTTAATTTATCGGAAAGCAAATTTGACTAAATAAAAAATTGCCAATTTTAAACAAAAAATTAACGATTATTTTTTTATTGTACACAGACTTTAATTCGTATTTTTCTGACCAAACTTAAAATTCCTCAAAATTCTTATAAAAAGCAATATTGTTTGTGTGATTACTAACAAATATGTTCGTCAGCCGTAAGACTAAATAGAACTTTATTCTTATAGGTCTACATATATAGCTGCAATTTTTTGCCTAATGTTAATACTGTGAAAATATTGTTAAGCCAACCGCGTGATAGCAAATCTAACACAGCTGAATACTATTACTGAAAAATGAATGAATTTTTATGAAAGTTTTTTTTATCATTACTGGTAGTGGAAGTGTGTGCTGATTGTTGCACAGGCGCGTGCAGCACCTGTTGGCGGACTTCCTTTCGGTAAGTAAGTTGCCATCCAGTTATGATTAATTCGCAACACTTCTAAAGTTACTTAATTAGTTTGCTCGCGCCCGAAGTAATTAACTTTTAGTTTTATTAATTTAACTGTTTTGTTTAAGTTCAATCCACTTTAAAATTGTATAAAAACGGCAGACCTACGTTCAGAGCTATAGAGTACATACCATACATAACATACAAATGGCAACTGAAAGCAATTTTCTGAAATTTAAACTTAAATTAATTTAACTGTTATTAATTTCTGTTATACTGGTTATTCCGAAAAAAAGAGACAATATATCGTAGTTGTATTACAATGATCTCAAATGACTTTCAAAAGTTATAAAATTATACATTTTCCTTTCTATACCAGGACATTTCACTGGCCTAAAAATTGCACACGTTGACAAAGGACGGGTATGGCTTCTGGCCGGAAATCGTGCTATTACTTTCACTTTGATATGAAGAGATATAAATGGAGGTTTTGTTTTTAGACTCGAGTGGTAAACAAGTCTTGTCATTGTAGGAGCTAAGTTTGAATGACAGCAGAGGAGATTTGACGCCTTAGTCAAGAAAGTGGCCGAGTTCTAACAGGCTTCGCTTGAAAGTGACAGAACACGTGGCGCGCTTAAAGAGTCGTAGAGACAGTCAGTGCGCTCAACAGACGGCCCCCTTGTTTACCACAAAGCTACATAGTCGTTTCGATAGTGCTCGTCGAGTGGAAACGGGAAATTAAAGAGAAGTGGAATAGATCTACCACATACTGCCTACACAGATATCTCTTTTAATTAAGAGTAAATCTAGTCACAAGTGTTTCGAACAAGGAAATTATAGAGCAATGGCTCCAATGCATTGCGCTTGCTGGTGGATTTTATATAAGCACCAGTTGTGGGCGTGCTGCTATTCCTGGCACGGATTTTTATCGGTTGTTTTTTGTTATCGGTTAACCGGTATACATAATACATAATTATATATTTGAAATATTAAATTATTTACAATATCTTGATGCTATCAATTAATATATTAAAATTTAATTTCTGCGTCCTGTAATCCCAGGTGTAATTGGTGTGCTCTTCAACAGAATAGCAGGTATACGTCAAAAGAGATAATGTTCCTTAGGTGATCAAGGGTGTCTTTTGCACAAGATTTATACTGGAATTCCTAGGAACGGTATCTCAAATCTATAAAAAAAACATTATCAGAATTCGAATACCACTTAACCTAATTTGTCTGTCAGTAAATAAACTAACTGTCAGTTTCTGTCAGTGAATATCAATGTGTGATAATTTTTGTGTAGTGTATCCAAAGGGTATAAAAGTGTAAATATAAGAATACTCGATTTACGTTTTTATCTTAGTTGATTTAAAATTGACATACAAATAAAAGATAAAAGAAAAACACTACGTAAATAAATATTGTACAGTGAATAAATAAAAACAAATAAAAGAATAGAAATAATTTTTTTTTATAAAATCATTAATTCAATAGCGAAATGAATTAACACCACAGACAAAATGAGGAGAGAATAAGACAGGCAGACCGACTTACGGACGAACAGCGAAGACAGACAAGCAGGTAGAGATAAATAAATACGGAGGCTAATATTCCTGGTAAGCCAAACTAATCATCTGCCTATCTCCCCTTTTACCCGAAGCACTTCAACCAGGAACAGTTGTAAGGAAAGGTCATTCGTGAATAAGAGGAAAGATTCAACGCTGTTAATTATCTTGTCACTTATACTGTTAAGCTAAAACGCCAGAAGACTATGTTTATTTATGCGCACTTTCCAAAATTTACCTCCCGAGCATCAAGGCTTCAGAACTACCCATCCACCATCCTTTATTCAGCACTTCAAGGTTTCTACCGATCCTATGCTGCTAAATGAAGCGGTGAATATCACAAGTGATTAATGGCCGACAACCTGAAAGTAAATATGTGACTAATTTGAACAGGAAAATAAAAGTATAATCAATAAAAAAACATTTGTGTGAAATATCTAGATAAAAAGACACTATTTAATTGTCCCTTAATAGTCCCTGTGTAAGTTCTTATACCGTAGAGAAAGATTCGGTCGTTCGGCTGTGAGCCTCTGTAGGTTAGAGCGCTGGCCCTGATTGCCAGAGACAGGGTTCGAATCCCAATGGAGGCAAACAAAATTATCTTTTTCCACACTTACAACAAAATATAATATATATTTAAAACTAAAAAGTATATAAATATATAGGTGTTTAGTTGGTAATATCTGGCTTACTACAATATTAAACCAACTGTTAACTTTCGGACGAAAAAGAAAGAAAAGAAATGCCAACAAATCAGAGAGGTGTTCATAGAAATTTCGTTATTTTTACTTTTACTCATTTATATATATATCAATAAAGGATGTATCAATATGTCAAATTCAGGGCGAGGGTTCAATTCCCGTGTTTGGTCTCAGGCCGCAAACATTTGTATATATATATATTAATTTTGATAAATAGGCCTATGTTAAATTTGTGTTGAAATCATTTTGGCAGTTATAGTGCGCCGTTGTATATTGACATACTGGCAAGTTTATTAAGATGGGGGAACTCACTCCGCCACGTGACCAGTATCACAGAAAGCTTAGATCGGATTACTCCAATGCATATTTATGATGTATACAAATGTCCAGCATTGTATATATAAGCCCACCATGTAGTTAATCGTGCGGAAAGAGATGTGTTTCAGTGGCACTTAATGGGCAGCACTTGCTTACTGACTTCAGCGACTGTCTTTTATTATTTGACGACGCTTTGATTAAGTGACTAGAATTTTTTCGAGTTTAAAGCGAACCATCTATTAAAAGGCGCAGTTCAAAACCATAAGAAATTTTGCCTTGATTTATTCATGCAGAAAGTCTTATGTTAAAATATTGGATATATATGAAATGAAGCCAAAGGCTAAATGTGAATGTAAACTTCGGTAAATAAAAGTGCTAAAGGGACATTGTATATCTGTATACGTTTATTTACTGTAATTTGAAAGAAAATATAACTTAATGGCCGAAACATCTGCTAAAGGGAAGCGTTAAGACAAAGAGAGACAAAAGAAACTTTCTATACCTTATTTACAGGCTGTTGCAGTATGTTAGGCGTTCGTATGCCATGATATAGGTCTTTTTACATTTTTGTCAGAAGTAATCACACAGGTACATTGATTTCGGCTAATTTAAACGAAAGATCATCTCATGTTCTAGATATATATAAGAGTTTTATATCTGTTTTAGGTCGTACGCACGGATATTTTACCTATATATACATAAAAATATATATATATACGGCTGCATGCGTTGCCGGTATATGGTGCAGAGAAACAGGACGAAACTTTGTTGAAATCACTCCGGAACTTACACAGCCACTAAAAACATCCCTTCTGTATTAAGATCGACAAGTTGACTCGAACCAGTACTGGGAATTCAGTGAAAGGGACACAGCAGTCTGACGCTCAATTATCGAGCTGTCCCATGCAGAGTGCCGCCCTTCAATAACATAGTTGGATTTAATCTGGCTGGGAGCTTAATATACCTTTGCTGTTTAAAAAATTATTTCTCCTATAATCATACAGGGGACCATAAAATCTCAAACGACAATTTAAGATCGTCCTATTAAGTGTCAGTATTGCGGGTGGTTATAGCGGGAGCTTCCTGGGGCACTTAGGGGTAAGGGGTATCAGGAAGTCGACTTGTTAGGGTGCCCTACCTTTGTCCTGTATGTTTTCAGTATTTAATAAAGGGAGGTTCATGGTTTTATATCTGCTCAAGTCTTCACAGTGAATTAGCCTTAAGTACGGCGTTAAATCCAAATCAAACAACCAACCAAATCTATTTGACACGAAAAGTATAGGTCTATACCACTCAATTGTATTGACAGTAACAGACAATGGAGTTCCTGCATCCTTAATACCCAGGATCACGTTTTGGACATTTGCTTACGTTTGTCTTGCACAAACTGGCTTGTCTTAAGTTGTTTGGCCTTTAACAAAATTTAATTCTTAAATGAAATATAGGCAACTGTAAATTCATCTGGATTTTTTCACACTTGTACTGCATGTTTAAGAAAACTATATAAATAGGCCTAGCGTAAGCCACGGTCATATATATATAACGATATATGTTTCACACACAGACTAGAATATGAAGTATGATCTTTAAAATTTCTTTTACAACATTTAAAATTTACATTAATTCATTGATACATAATTTATAAAATCTGTGCTACATTTGAGATGTAGTTACAGGATAAACTCTCCAGTCTGCATTCCATACAATGCTGTCAACAACAAGTAAAAGGCCTCCACCCTTGGACCATTTATCCGGCAGCGATATTCGGGTGTTACAAGGTGTCTTCACACTTAGGTCTGAGCAGCAGAGGAGAGTTTCGCGAAGAGAAGGGTGCATTATTGTGGCTATTGTTTTACCTGAGACCCCTAAACATTGTGACAGGTCGGTGCGAAGAAGCGGGATTCCGACACCTCTTTGGCCTGGAGACAAGGTGCGAAGCCATCGGGTCCTTGTCGGGCTCTTCATAGAATGGTGGGTGAAAACAGGGTCGGATTAGCACGCGGGTGACAAATCAGGAACCGACTCCCTGAGCGCCTATACTTCAAGCCAGCTAGCCTATGACAGCTTACCCATCACCGGTGCGGAGATAACAGAAAAAACAGCCCCCTCCCTCGTCTCAGATGTACATACAAATCGACAGTAAACCTCGGCGAATGAGTTGTCAATTTGCGTACATACAAAGCGGGGTATCGACATTTTCACCTGTGTAAAGACATAATGTTTGTCACAGCAATCCAAATAGAGGTGTTCAATACTTTGAAAACCCGTCAGGTCTGCATTAAAAATTTACAAACAAAATCCAAGTTGGTTGATACTGGTTTAAATTTCTTTGTTTTAGTTTGGTCTCATAAAGATTAAGCACACTAATTTTACTTATAACAGGTCAATTGACAAATATAAATGTTTAAAAAAGCTTCAAACCATCTATGCAATTAACCATACAAACAAGAAAGAGGCTTAGAATATCAGTTTCTGAAAATTGATTTGTTTGATTGGTGTTTAAAGTCGTACTCAGGAGTATTTCACCTATGTGACGAGTTTGCGTTGCCCGTGTATATGATGCAAAACCGGGAGGAAACGTCTTAAAAACCACCCCACGAACTCCGCAGCCACCAGAAAACTTCCCTTATATACCTAAGGTCCACAGGGGAAATCGAACCTATTCCGAGTATACAGTGAATGGGACTCCGTAGTCCAAAGCTCAACCACGGTGTTTCTCTATAAATAAATCAGTGTTTCATATATATTTTTTGTATAAATGTAGAGAAAGAAAATTTTGCTTGCCTCCACCGGGATTCGAACTCGGGTCTCTGGCT
>JAVFBZ010148295.1:7886-19780 GCA_032466195.1 Katharina tunicata | reverse complement strand
ATATACATTGGTCAAAGCTACTACTACAATGTTCTTTGTTTACATTTAAAGAGACAAGAATCTTGATAGGCAATGACCCAAATCGCCAAAAACCACAGTTTGAAATTCACTGTAATATCCTCCATTTATCTGAGCTTTTATAACACAGTTTATGATTATTTCATAAGCATGTATTATGACAAACTCGTACATAACAATCTTCTCCCTTTGTTGATCAACGTAAAAGTCTCTTGATGCTATTTTTTAAAATAAATTTCCTAGAAAGTAAAGCAAATAAGTGCCAATCAAAATTGTATGTTTATGCAATGTCAGGGCTGTACATGTATCTCCGCTACTATTTGTCTTAGCATTTTGAAAATTGGATACTACATTTGCATACGTACAACATAGAAAACAAATTCATGGAATTAAGCAAATTTAGGCATAAATTATGCAACACAGACAAAATTTCATGGAATTAAGAAAATTTCCACATAAATTATATGGCCCCCCCCCGTGGATACGTGATTGAGCGTTGGATTATGGAACCCCCTTAACTGTACCCGAAATAGGTTCAATCCCCCTATAGACCGTTAGTATATAAGGGAAGTTTTCCCGTGGCTGCGGAATTCGCAGGGTGTTTTTTACGAGGTTCTCTCCTCGGTTTTCCACCATACACCAGCAACGCAAAGTCGTCATATAGGTGAAATATTCTTGAGTAGGACGTTGAACACACCAATCAATCAAAACAAAGCAGCC
Source organism: Katharina tunicata (assembly GCA_032466195.1). Lineage (NCBI taxonomy): Eukaryota > Metazoa > Mollusca > Polyplacophora > Chitonida > Mopaliidae > Katharina > Katharina tunicata. Next base: position 19,042 of record JAVFBZ010148295.1, on the reverse strand, counting down.
ACATAAATTATGCAAATATAAAGCTATGTGATTTTTTTTCCAAGCCATATCTCAGTGACCATTGAACATATCTTACATACGTGTAATACATCTCTCATACAGAATCTTGCAAATACTCACATAAATTTCACATTAGCTGTTTGTACCTTTTTTTTTTATCCGAGCAATATCTTGTCCTGATGCGTGGTATCAGAGTGAGCCTTGGTCACTATAGCACTTGTTTTGTTTTTCTTTCCAGAAATAAACTTATATCAATGGGCAATTATAGAGCATCGTGTGATAAATCACTCGTAGCATGTCACATGAGAATTATAGGTTAATTGTCTCCGGGGCTATGCCTCCTTGTGGGATAATCCATAATCGTCTTGTGACATGCTATACATATTACATCGTGCAGCTCTGTGTTTTTACAACACTTTTGTCTTAATATTTCAATTTTGATTTCTCAACTTCACTACGTAATCGTTTGGCTCAACCGATCTGTTGCGTGAACATTTACCGTAATTTCACGACTCTAACGACTTTCGAGCCCTAGCTTAAGCTTGTTGTCTGACAGTCTCTCAGCTAGACTCGCCAGAATGTCTACGACTCTATCACCATCAAAGAAGAGGCCAAGAGTGGGGTGGGGAATTGCTTTCTAAACACTGCTGAGAAGATCAATAGTCTTGCGCCACAGGAGTCCCTGCATGTGAGGCTAACTGAGGCCGGGCCATCTTCACAAGTTTGAGACTACAGATTGCTGGCTGTAGTATTCATATTACCCTACATGCTCGACAAATTCGACCCCCTTTATGACATATAAAAATAAATTTCATGCAAAGGGTAAGAAATGTAGACATGCAATATTGAAATGTTTATTAAGTTCAGACTTTAAATCACCAGAAAATGTAACTTTTTGTTCCCAATTCACACTTAAACATTCAATAAATTACTTAAAGTTTGTGCTCTTAGAGGTCGAATTTGTTGAGGATTTAGAGTATTAGTGACGGACATAACTAGAAAATATGTATAGGCCTAGACTTTCTCCACAATGTACATGATTTCCAAATTTTTTCGCCATTTCACAAATTTTGATTAGTTAGTTCCTACACTTACATACACCTACCGTTAAAAATCAACACAGACTCTTGACATTTCCTAACTGAGTATGCGACTTTGTTAAACCCCCAATAAATCCTCTTGTCAGAAGTGTTTTTGGTCTAGTCCATTCTTGTGCCTATATCCAGCATATTTGTGGGGAGGAGGGTAGCCTTTGAAATGAGCTCAACTCGATTGAAACAATGTACAGTGCATGATATATTTCAGATCTAATCACGGAAACACAAACTTGTCTGTTTTCCCACCCTTTACAACTGGCTGGTTGAAGCTCTTGCCATGGATGATACCCTAAAAATTTTTGACTCATCGACGGTCTGCAACTGCGAGTTATTGATGAATTTAAAGTTGTCGAGTTTTCTTCATAACTTCAGCAACATAGCAATAAAAATGTTACCAGGCTACAATAACCACAACAAAATTGGGTTGTTTAGAGGATTTAAACACAAACTGCGGTCAAAGCTGCCGTTTCGGCGGGAAATTTTTGCAAGGCAAGGAAAACAAAACAGATGGACGAAAAAGGGAAGAGTAAACGAAATGAATGAACAGGCTGGTATTTATTCGGCGCCAAATATGAAGCATGTTTAAATAGTCACGTGTACCCAGTAGTGCATGCCAACCAGCCAGCTTAATATCCCAAGTAGTTTCATCTCTCTTTGCTCTTCGCAAAGTACCTGGTCTAATACACACATAAAGTATTCCACTGGTCTGTCACGTCTGTGTTCGTTTTGCTAATAATTCAATTTATAAACTGCTTTGTGTCACATACAGATGTAAATACAACTGTGCCGTGACAGACGCTCAACTGATAAAATCATAACATCGAAGTGTGAAGTCGATTGAGAATTGCAAATTAACTTTGCAAATTAACTGGCCTAATTTGTTCTCAAATAATTTTTTGGGCCTGAAAGATATTAAACCTATTATATACGATATATAATTCACCGGTACGCAGCCTCAAATTATTTTATCAGGCGATTGATTGATAGGTGTTTAACGTCGTGCTAAATGATATTTCACTTATATGACGGCGCTGTTTTCTAACAGTAGACAGCGACTCTTTACACAACCACAAAATGTGTGGTCACTTTAAGAGAGTGAGTTTTTGCTGTTGGGAAGATAACGATTTTATCAGGTAGAGAGAGATGGATCTGAACACACTAGGAATTGTGGATGTGTTTATGGATGTTCATTCTTTTACAAATGCAATCTTTGCATTACAAATATTTACAAAGTTTGGCAAAAAGAATACTCAAGCACAACTATATTTTGCTATGGAAACAATTTGCAACGGCAAATTTGTAAAACGAAAACTTCATAGTGATTTAATATTTCGGTTTATTTTAAAACCATTATCAACAATCACTGTTCTTGATAATGGATGAGTCCACGATTGTGGTGTTAGGCGTTATTAATATTGAGCTGAGTGTTGCGTGTTGCAGGCCATCTAAGTTGTTTGGAATGGCTATTATATTCTTAAGGAACTGAAAAACTTTTGATTCCTGGATGTGATTGGGAATCTCCATATTCGGTGTTGACAGACAACGTTCAGTTTTCTCTACATCACTAACCTGTTATACAACATTACTTTGCATTTTGGGTAGAGTCCTGTCTTTGTTGTATACAACATTGATATTTTCTACCTCATCTTTTAGCTGATGTCTGATTCGATAAAAACATTTTTTCACTAATGTTCTCCTTGTCATCTGAGATATGGAGGCCAAAGTCATATTGTAGGAATACTGGTGTCCTGTTCATGAAGCTGTATTTTATGCATACCAGGCAGAGTATCTTCCACATATCTTATGTAGAATTTCTCCTCACAGTTTTGCACAAGATGACACCTGTGTATTTTAAGGTTTTATGATATACATTGTACTTCATATAGCCCTGACATGCTTAATGCCCTCTGATAGTTATACATGTATGTATATAAACAATCACAAGGACAACTGTCCTTGTATTTGGTACTAGCATTTCTTTGTATTACCATACATGTATGTACTACATTTATAAATATATGATATTTTCTATCTCTTTATTTATACAAAAATATAAACTGATTACTTATCCTTTGATTTTCACATTATTCTCCTGATAATAAATTAATTAAAGGTGAAATATTGAGAAAGTTGAAATGCATCTGTTTATGTTAATCTCTTCAGTGGATCAATTAGTCTATTCTGATATAAGCTTTGCCTTTATTGAAGTGCCCGTCCATTAGTGACATATAATTCTGGTACAAAATACGTACATGTCTGCATGTCCTGTATCTCGTTGGGTGGGAGCCTCCTGTGCCCTGGTGCTCTCTGAGTTAAGGGCCACAGCAAGCCGATTTCTTGTGAAGAACTGTATATATTGCAGTTCTCCAGCCGAAGAAATATTTCTTTCTCATCTCAACCATCTGGCAAAAGGAAGTACATGTATGTTTCCAGACTATATTCATGCTGCATACTTTGTACTGGAGGAACATTTTCTTTCCAACAGCAAAAACACTTAAGTGACTAAAAATTTATGATTTTGTTAAGAATTGCTGAATATTGTTGGAATACAGCGCCAACATATATGTGAAATACTCTTGAGCACGACATTAAACATCAATCAATCAATCAATTATTCGTTTTCATTTAAACCCATAAATGTTCCTAACAATATAATGACCTGATTTCTGCAGGCTGTTAGTGTTTTAATGTGAATGGTTTGGCCAATACTACAGTTGATTAGATTTTTTCACACGTGAAAGACGGCATCTTAGTCAAATTGAAACTCTAACTTTAAGCCTCTAGATTGGAAGGCTGATTCCGTTCACTGTGCCTGGTGTAGGTATTCTAATCACCCTGTTGACCTTAGGCACCATACATTGACAACGCAAAGTCGTCACTGTACTGTACCCGTGAGTATAATGTAAAACAGTAATTAAATATAAAATAAAAAACTACATGTTATCCTCAAGATCACCATTGTATAGTACTTGTACGAAAACAGCTGACCAAAGCTATGCGGTTGTCCAAAACCTCATGAGATAAAATGGGCAGCTTATTGTCAATTTACAGCTTTCCATCGATTACCAGGGATAGTCTTAACGGAAATAGACTTTGCTAACTATTTGAAATTATCCCTGCTTGATGGATTTACTGGCAATCTAGTTTTATTGATAAATGGACCATTGATGTGAATAGTGAGAAGGGCTTTTGAATGAATTGTGACAACTCTTTTCATCCCCCACACCATGTTAATGGTTTAGTTGACTATCAGGTTCATTATCAGCAGAACCACTCAATATGCCTTGTTCTCCTAGTCTTATGTTACCGTAAAAAGTAGGATGAAATGAAATCAGACATCAAATCTATGAGATTTATTGTTGTTGAATGGGACCAATGCGCCGATTAAATAACCACATTTAACAGTGAATACATTGTAACTGTAACAGTAGGTTAATTGCTTGGCCAGTTGACTGCTTTCAAGTGTTTTGTAAAAATAAAAAGCATGAATACCACACATGATGCCAAGTCCCCCTGTCTACCCTAGGTATATAGGACAAGGTGCAGGGGGTTTCTGGCATACATTGGTAACTCAGTCATCAAATAAGTAAAATACACCTGAGAATGACGCTTACACTGTAGCATCAATCAAAATAAGTAAAAAAATCTTTGTTCATCTCGTTTTTACATTCTGTTTCATTTCTTTATTAAGCATCAAGCTTCAATCTATGGATCTCAGAGAATTCTCTTTTCACTTTCTTTACACAATTGTTCATCTTAATTAACAGGGATGGAAATAAGGGCCGCTTACCAGTGATAATACCTATCAAACTGTGACAATTGATCAAAATTTAGTGACTTTTCTATGTTAAATTGGATAACTGATCGAATTTACAGCCTTTTTACTACAATAAACGGATCACAATATTTTATCTTATGTTACGCCCTGTTTCAAATCCAAAGTTGATCAGCACAGGCTTTCGCAGTATTTTCATTAAACCATAGTCATTCATATGATAAGTATGTGTAGTGCACATATGTATAGCCCCGATGTTAGCCGCAGTTATCAAGAACAACTCTAGATTCAGGTCTATCTAGAAACTTGTCTGAGAATTGATCTACATGTAGAACATGAGATAATTTATCTACTTTTATTAGTCGATATCCCAGTGCCAGTGTGATTACTCTTGACAAAAATATATATTAATAAATACAACAGAATTTGTGGATTTTTAAACTATCAATAATTGATACATTTAGGTCTTTTGTATTTCAAGACCTGTGTTTGGTAAGTATGTACTTTGCACTGTTAGTTTTTGTTCAGACAGGTTCCAGACCAATGTTAATTATGTCCAAAAAACTCTATCAGATTGCAGTGCATGGTATTGATAATGTATCTGGTGAGGCGTGTAACCAGAGGATTGGATGTAGCTTGATCCTCTCAGCTGGTGTCAACAGACTACACCCCTGATGGAATTCAGTGCATTTATCCTTCATCAGTAATAGAGTATATATTGTGAATCGCTTGTGTGCGTACCAAAGTGACTTAATAGCTGAGCAGCTTAGTCTATCACCAGGATGATTACCTTTATTTGTAAGGTATCAGTCTTTCAGTTGTCCCCTGCCCGATAGAGCTTGAGGGTATTTTGGTATCGAGACAGACAGACTCTGGTTTAATGAGTCGTGTTGGATGTGAAAGGTTCTCCACCCGTACAGCATTTTTAACTTATAGATGATCTGGAGAATTAGTGATTCAAAGACAGGTCATCCCCCTACAAGAAGGGATTGTTTACCTTTAGAGGGCACCCTGGGAATGACTTGCCTGGACTGAAGGTATTGCAGCTCTCTTCACACTCTTTATGATTCTGATTTCCTGGCAGGTAACTTTGTCCATTCTCTTATACAAAGCAACTGAATTTTCTGCTGAATTAGTTGTTAATGTTGTTATTGATCCCAATAAATGTGGACAACTACTGATATTTTTACTTTATTCTTCATTTTCATTTTTCATTTTAATTCCTGTTTTAAAATGCACCAACCAGATTGACTCTTGTTCCATTTGTAATCAAATACCTACTGGACATGCTGGATAACGAACATGGATATGAACAGCATTTCGTTACTGGATAAAAGTCATAAACAAAGACTGATCTTATGAGTCTTTATATACATATCCACTTAGTACCCTAAATCCTCAACAAATTTGACCTCTAAGGGCACAAACTTTAAGTAATTTATTAAATGTTGAAGTGTGAATTTGGAACTAAAACTTACATTTTCTGGTAATTTAAAATCTGAACTTCATAAAAAAAAATTCAAAATTGCATGTCTACACTTCTAACCCTTTGCATAAAATGTAGTTATATAAGTTGTAAATGGGGTCGAGCCTTTAGAATACATGCTTTCTTGTGAAAAATATTTTGGTGTCTTTATCAAGTAAAATAGTATAATACATGTACGAATGTTCTTGGTGAAGCCATGTTTTGAAATTGACCGTTGTTAATATTTTTGCTTCTCTTTGCATTTCTTAATGTTTTAAAGTACAGTTCATCAAGATTATTATTGAACGGAGAAAATACATCAGTATGCATGTCTCTGTTATGATTTAATAATCAACCAATGAACATGTAGATACATATGAAATGCTGATGGGTTTAGTAGTGCATTGGGAATACAATTACGTTGGCACCAGCTGATTGCATTTAACCTCTGTTTGATGTATTGACAGCAATATGTATTTGAGAGTACTGACTCACTGTCATTGAAAATGAATATCCATTACACACTTACCATAGCAATTCATAAAATACGAAAAAAATACCCCTTTAGGAGCCATTATACTGTAGCATCAGATGGAAATTGCTCATTTTTATTGCACAAAAGATAGATTTCTTTGGAACTTTTAATTATTTATTGAAGTTCAAATTAAAGAATTACAGTAGAGTACAGCGGATGTGGTAGGACAAGAAACGCATATGCAGGGTACATAGATTGTTGTCTGTTGTTATCTTCCTGGCATCTATTTAGTAGTACATGTATGTTGCTTTAATCACATTACAGGCTTTAGGCATCAAACAAAAGACTGGGGTGTACGAGTGAATCAACACATAATTTTATTAATTACTAAGTATTATGTTATGTTCTCCAGTAAGTTATAATGATAGAAAGCATAAATTAATCTGTTCCCTAGCTGTAGAATATGAGATAATGTGGGTGTTTTTTTTTTAATGTACAGATTTAAGCCTGTGCAACATGTGCAGATTCCTGCTTTGATACTTCACTAAAAATGCAAAGAAATTTGTATTTTTAGGGACATCCAGACATTTATGCCAATTATACTTCTGCAAAGTTTACATTCACAATAAAAGGCCTACTGACTGCTGTCATCAATGAAAAAAAAATATTGGGCATTGTGTTCGACACCAAGCAAATAAGTAAAAATGTAATTTATTTATATACACAAATCAGCACAGATCTTGCCCAATGTTTGTGCTGAACTGTGCTGGTGAGCATTTCCATTCAGATCATTGCATAGAGAAATAAAGATAAAAAGATCATCGGTACTGGACAACCTCTTATATGTACAAATGTATGTCCTGTATAGTGCACAGTAAATATTGAAACAATTGAAAGCCTCATGTACTGAGAGTTATGAGAATTTGATTAAACTGTGGAGTTGAACCTTCAAATCCTTCAGCTCAAAACAAACACACAATGTGTATATATGGCAATTGCACAGTTTGCAGGTTGGTATTTAATGATGTTCATACCATATGATGTTTATTATCATCATTGTCCTGCAATATTAAAATAAAACATTCTGAAATTCAATAACAAATTACGGTCACAAAAATTGGACCCTGTATGATGTGATGGATCCAGTGGCGGTAAAACATTGCAAATAAATGTTATTCTTTCGAAGTAATGACGTCCCTGAAAAAATTAACAACTGACTTGGTACATTGGGAAATTTGACTTTTCCAGCTCCTCTTATTTTTGTGTGAATTGTGTAGTAATTTGTGAGGAAATAAAATGTATAGTTTGGCAAGAACGACTTTTGTATCTAATCAAAACATGTTTTTCAGGATCAAAAAGGTTATTGCTGTAAACTCTTATCATTCAAATATAAATTGTGAACAGTGCGGCAGATAATTTTCAGACAAACGCTTTCAACGATTTGGGGAAACCTGTAAATCGGTCGTTCAAATATGATTTAGAACTTGTTCGGTCTGTTCTCCCCTGCCAACAGCACAGACTTGAAAATTAAAATGTCCTGTTTTTTCCCCATTCCGTTCCTTGAATTAATTGAACTTGATAGTTTTTATTTTAGCACATGATGTCCTCTTTATGATAAATACAAATTGTAATGGATAAATTTAGAATGTTTCCATGATATCAAGTGATTAAAATATTGATTCTTACATTGGTACCAGGGTATGGTGGGATTGAGTATGATGTTAAACACCAGATTAACAAACAAACAAACCAAAATGTTCTTCAAAATTAGCATGAGATCATGTTTGTTAGGTCCCCCCTGTCATTGTCAGACTAATGTGAAGGCTTGTCGATAGGATAATCTGATAGCTGGAATTTCTTAGTGGTTAACTTTTTATTGAAAGCCATCAACTTCCATCTTACATTGGTACCAGGTGATGGTGGGATTAAGCAAGAGTATGATGTTAAACACCAGACTAGCAAAAAAAATAAGATAATAAGATCCAAAATTAGAATGAAATCATGTTTTTCATTTCTCCCTTTGTCATTCCAACTAATGTGAAACCTGATTGATAGGATAATCTTCCAGGGTGAATGCCTTGGTGATTGAGTTTTTATTGAAAATCCATCAATGTTATTAAGGTCGTGTTTCATTCCTTTTGGGACTAATTTAACATGATTGGACTTGATGGCTTTCATTGCGGTACACAAGTCCCCTTGAGTTAGAGGAAACATATATATAATTGTGATGGACAGGTTAAGAGTATGTGTCACCATTATAAGATTTGGTAGTGACTCTCAGACTGGAACCAGATTATGACTGGGTTTTAGCGCAGTTAAGTGGCGAGTGAATGAAAACGTACTGTGACTTGGATTATTTTCTACAATCAACGTGAAGGTGACGTTTACTATAAGTGACAGCGCTCTTGTGCAGTCAAGTCTTTTGTCATGTTTAGCTTTTATTTTTTATCACATTGACTACAGTATACTTCCAGCTTGAAACAAAGATAAATAAATAACAAAATTTATTAGAAACATGTCAACATTTTATTGTCATTTTGTCCCTGCCTTTGCTTGCTTGGATTTATTTTATTTGTTTATTTTGTCAGGGCTTGGTAATCAATGATATTTTACTAGTATAACGATTGTGTATTGGTTGAAAACTAGGAAGAAACTTCATAAAAACCACAGCCACCAGAATCTTTCCGCTAAACCTATAACCGATACTCTGAAGTGTACACAGTAGCCAAAAAACTCAACCACCTCGGCCAGGAAACTTTGCTAATCAAGGTTTTATTCCGAGCTACTCTTCATTACAACCCTTGGTAGATCAACCGTATAAAAGAGGAATGTACTGCCGCGCCCTCTGTTGAACATGTTGAACATGTTGAATGAGGTGAGCAAGGTTCTAGTTAACTTTCCATGTTAAAATTACGCTCAACCAACCAGATTGCACTTACAACTTTCAAAAAGTCAATATGGCATCACCAAAACTTCTCGACCGATAAACTCACATAAAATTTGCGAGATATTCAGTTTTCGAAAGTTGACAGAAAACAAACACAGATCCATAACGACCCTGGCCTAAAACATTTACCCTATCTTCTTTTTAAAAAAAAAAACATCACAAGACAGTCCCAGCAAATTTCATTTTTTACACGTGCCCCCTTTTCGACGATAGTGGAGTATTCCTGTAATATTCTATCTGATTGATTCAAAGGCATCCATTCAATTGCATGGCTTATATTCTGGTTTTGTGCCTTCAATCCGCCAAGGGATGTAATGTAGACTACCTCGGTATTTAGTTCTTGGCAAACAAAGATGCAGCCACGGTGCTGCCTCCTTTTTGGCTTATTAGTAATTTGAGATTTGATGGTTGTAGTCATAGTAATCAAAGTCATCTTCAACAAGAGGAACACAATTGTAATGGATAGATTTAACATCACAACTAAGGGATCAGAGTATTGATTCTTGGATTAATACCAGAAGGTTCTGGTGGTGGAGATCTCACAGTGGTTATTATGAGGTTTCATCAGCCATTTGTGTCTATGTATCATAAAATATTCTTTGAGTGGCATTTTAGAAGCTTGAAAAACTAACACATTTTAGAATTTCATATGGATAACAACTTCTTTTAATCACAACATTTTTATCTCCTTTCAGAGATTGTTTTCAAGTGGTAATGATCAAAAAACACATCTAGTTTATATACACAATATGAGTAAAACATGTGAAGTGATTAATATTAACAAGCAGTGTGAGTAGTTTTAACACAAGATTAGGTTCTCTCAGTTTTTAGGTTGTATTGCAAAGTCATAAGTTGGTCATAAGGGTTAGATAAATGCAGGCCTCTGTCTCTGTTCAGCTAGGGGGTTTAGTCTCTTGATTTGTATAGCTTCCGTCCTGTAGTTTTCTTCTTTTTTGGTGGATAAGTTTCTCTTGAGGCCTTGAATGTTTTCTCACTGGATAGTAAGGTTGGGGTTAACTGCTAAATGTTTTGAAATTGCTGATTTAGTATCTGTCTTGTCTACTGAAAGAGAAGACTGTAATCAATTGCCCTTTCTAGGTGTCCATAAAGAGAGAAATGGAAAAAAAACTCCACACCAGAGTCTACCGAATTCCTAACCTCTCCAACCATGCACACTCCAACCACCCTAACAGCATCAAGACCGGGATCATCGACACCTTAATGAAACAAGCCCTTAACTTCAACTCCTAAGACCTGAAACCCAAACTAGATCACATCCGCCATGTGTTTGCAATCTACAACCAGTACCACAAGGATACAGTAGAGAAAGCCATACAGAAATGTCTCAAACCAAAACCAAATCCACCCGACAAGGCACAAGAACAATCCCTGACCCT
>JAVFBZ010148284.1:0-19780 GCA_032466195.1 Katharina tunicata | reverse complement strand
AGAAGTTGAAAATCCATCTCAGTCGTCATGTCTTTGTAATTTACCCAGCTTCTAAATGCCACTCAAACAAGATATCTTAGAATAGCTATGAAATTATTCGGTCAAGTCTTATCATAATATTGTTTGATTTTATTACACTATAATTTGGTATTACATTATAACAATATTGGTTGTTGTTATTACATTATCTGTACTTTTTACAGTATGTTTTGCTACAGTCATCAAAATAACTTCCACACAAAAAATCAGCAACTAAATTTAGCAGACGATAATCACCCAGTGTAGATTAGGCGTTAAAGCTTCACTACACACGATATTTCGACACTAAGCACGTGACGACTTCGTTGCAAAACAAATTAACTAAATGTCACGTACTATTCTGTATACATGCTATAGGCTGTTTTAACCAAGCTAATTACGACCAATCATTAGAGCAAATTGACCATTACTACGATTTAGGCTTCATTTGGTTAAATCAATGTATTTGCACTTCAGTTCCTCGTGTACAGGGTCAAGCCACGGTTCATTTGGTTGAGCGTTGGACTGCTGAGTCCACTTGACCGTACTGATGCACTCTTGAGTACGAGTAAACACATCAGTCAAACACATAAACAAGTAATGAAATGTAGCTATCCATGTGCATGCCGGGTAAAAGGATAGTACAAAACCAACTGCACCTTCCAAAGGGCAAAGCTTTGAGCCCAAAGTACTGCAACATGGTTCCGTTCAGTCGTGTAACATAGACATCACGAATGGTAATTTATCAGACGTTCTGTTCAACAGTCTGGCTATGTTGGCTTCAGATAGATAGAGAAGTTTAACGAATTCCCAACAATTTTAATATCTTAAGCAACGGATGGTGTGCTTCAGAATCAAGTGGATTAATTTACAGACCTTTCCATTCTTTAAACATGCATGGTACATTGTACTTTGAGTGTCTACACATCGAGTTAAACTAGAGAGAGAGAATGTCAATGATATAAACAAGTCATGTCAAAAATATGTTTTAATAAATGCCATGTGGTGTTGTAGAAGAGAAGGAAAGGACAGTTTAATTAGCAAAGCAGAAACACACAGCGCTTTTACTCAAACTACTCTAATCCGCCACAGCCCTTTTAAGCCAAGCTAACAACAACTTCGTCGATAATTATAACCAAAGGTCAGGTATTGTTTAATTTGACAAGAAGTAGTTTCAAGCAGGCTTTTTGTAATCTTGATTTAAGCCCATTGTGAAGTACATGTATAAACAAAACCTGACACCTCATTGGGCACACTCTTCTAACTGTTGGTTGTTTTCCCTGTTGCCGGTCTTCGGTTTTATTGTAACAGATAGAGGGACACAGTCTACGCCCCACAATTCACATAATTGTGCTGTTATTTTATTCAACAGCATGATACAAGGTTATGAGTGAAAACATAACAGTGTAGATTATCTGTTATTGACGTTCATTTCGACTCGTCCTAGCTAACATTGGCTTCCGAATAGTTGTACTTGGAATTTTGTGGCAGCTATTTCTCTGATTTAGACAAACAATATTTATTTAAAAAAAAAACGAACAAAAGGCCTTAGGACGTACGGAAAAATAGGAGGCGGAAAACATGGTATTATTGTCTAGTACTATTTCAGGAACTGCGGTCCTCTCGCCGTACTCAAAGATATTTCACAGACACGCCCATGCAGCCTAAGGAAACTTCCGTAAAAAGACCAAATGTTTGAATATCCAAATAAATATTGGCAACAAACTGCATTTAACATCAGTTTTATGTCTGCCATGAGATATAAATAACAACATAAAACACGATTTAACGAGCTATACAAAATAAAAAAATAAAAAAACAAACAAACAAGAAAGCACTTGGATAACAACTAAATATAGATGTTAAACGACTAAATGAGGAAACCGTTCTGATCTTTCGACACGTACCGATGTTTGCGTTTATAGTGTTTACGATGTGTAATATTTTATGGGTATTGAGATCCAATGCCAAAGATGTATTGACATTAAGATAATTCGCAAAAGACAACAACAACAGTTTCGTAGATGACGAACTGAAAGGAAAGTCAGTTGGAATGCTTAACGAGATTATTTTCTTAGCGATATGGCGCAGTTTACGTCTCTAGATTCCACGGTTCGTCGACTTAAGAAACAACAACAACATATTACTTGTTATTTCTTTGGATGGGATTTATAACCAAGCTTATTGTTATCTTTGCTTAAGACAGAGTCCATTGACCATTACTAACTTACATTAATACCTCGTTAGATCCGATTAATGAACTTTGACTTCACTTCATTTCCGTTTGGCAAGACGATATAAACAAAGCCAACGCAAAACAATGGCACTGTTCTATATAATTGTTTCATAAAAATGTTGCTAAGCCACCACGAGTGTATTTGGTACTCTTTGGATATTTTTTAAAGAAAAAAAGTACATTATAGAGGTTCTAAAATTCAAAAAATTAAATTGCAAATATAAATACAAAAAAAAGCAGTTTGTTTATAGTTTACAGAGCACCTAGATAGTTTATATTTAACAAATGGGAAATTGTGAATAAGGCACAAAGCCAAATGTGTTTTCACCCACAAACAATTGCATCATTTCAATATTGTGTGAACCAGTGTGCTTCAGCTCTAATACACAATGTCACATACTTTTTCTAATCTACGCAAATGTTACTAAACTGTTGTAAACGTCAAATTCAAAAGCCTGTTAAAATGGGTTACACAGTGGAGACACATACCTGTAGGGTCGAAGCCTGAGATATAGGACGGACAGCGTTGTCTGGCTACAACCCCGGCTGGTGTGTCCATCCAGCACATAATGTTATCCCACGTCCTGTTGCAAAATTTACCTGTAGGAAAGAATCAAACAATCGAACATATTTTTTCAAAAATTTGTGACAATTACTTTGCGTTTTACTCCACTCTGATGGATAGGTTACTTAAATAAGGGGCTTAAATTGTAAAAAAAAAAGTGCAAATATCCCCCATCGTGAAATCATTAACAACAGTTGGTTAGGTAACAATTTAATGGTAGCGATTTTATACACCGATTTATAATATTATTTAATCATCTTGAATGATATAGCTGCTTGGATCAATGTGCTTTAGTGGAGCTTAAGTTTCTACCAAAGAAGCGAATCAGGTGGCTCTGCACCTTTCATGTGACATAACTATTAAGATTTGAATAAAAATAAAACTCCAGATCTATAACAGATCACATTATGTATAAACCATTGACTGCGAGTTACCTTCTTTGGAATATGGCTCGGAGGTAATCCTTGTAAAGCAGTCGAAACTTGCATCATTTAATCGTTGCTGTTGTTTGGCTTGGTGCGACATTCTTTATAGTATCTGAAATCCAGAATAAACACCCTAAAGATGGAGAAAAGCAAGACAAAATAAATAACAGTCACGTTGAATAAGAAGCAAAAAAGGTCACACGTAAATTGAACAACGGTGGTGTTTTCTCAACAAAAAAGTCAAAAGTCACACAACTGCATAATTGTTTTTAAAAAATGCACACAAACTTGTGCCATTAAAACTAGTACATGGAATATAGGCTAGTACGTGCATTTCGTCAATTTCTGAACTGTTAATTTTTTTCCACACCTAATGCACTGTGACCATTTTGATTGGATATGTTTTTCGCGATCTAGTGTATCCTTTAAATACATGTGTAATTGGTCTAATCAGGGAGGGTTTTATTAAAAGTAAATCTCATTTTATAGAAACAAAGGCAAACAATCGGAGTTGTACGCACCTGCATCATTAAACGTTCACATTTTGTAACATCATTCATTGAGAGAATAGTGGGTTTGTGCCCTGGAGAGGTTTGAGAAGCATTATCTCTATCTATGAACACGAATGGCGTGTAAACCGGAGTTACATTAACAATGAAACGATAACAAACGGTAAAGGTATCTGTCTATTTATACTACGTATGGATGGTGTACAAGGCTTTGTCACGAGATGAAATACAGCATTACAAGTGATACGTATCCCCTCACAGAATAGTATATTATCTTACATGTGTGCAATTTGTGACGTTCGTACAAATAAAACGCATATTCAAATCATTTGTGCGAGGGAATAATAACCTGGGAGCAACTACCACAAATGCTTCCATGAAATCAATTAGAATACAGAAAGTGTTCTTGTTAGGAGTTGAAGGAAAACAATAGTAACAACACTTGCATTCCCGGCAGACATTTAATCCGGAAGAAATAAGCATATATATTAGTTCTTTGCCTAAAGCAATATTTTATTTCCTACCTCTGGTGAAAAAGCCTTTTAAAGTATTTCGCATTTCATATCATATCATATTGAGGGCAGTATGCTTTGTGGCCCATGAGCATGCGGTTAAAATAATCAGCAAATGTTAAACAAACAAAACAAAGCATTAAGTGAGGAATATACCCACGATTCCTCAGACATTTTTGATGATTTGGTTACAAACAGACGAACGTTTCGTGACTGGGATATTTATATCAATATTGGTATGAGGATAATCTAACGGTGCTATATAATGATAATTACATCATACATCTTCAATAGTACTACTTAAAAAAAACTTCCTTTCGTGTGTTGGGATTATATATAGCTATTTCATCGCACCGACCTGGCACAGGTCAGTTTGTCGGATCTCACCTATTTTGAAAACTGTTGGTAAATATTGTTGTTTTTCTATGTAATGTTTCCCTGACTGGTCATGTAATAGGAAGATTGAACTCGGTTCGTCAAACGATACTTCAACATACCGAAAACGGGTCATACTAGACTTAGTGGTGGACTGTAGTTAAAAACGACCAAAAATGAAATTGTTAATTTTAACTCTGCTAGCCTTGTACTGTTGCATACGTTTAACTGACGATGGCATAATCAAGGAGAAATATATTAACTATACCAAAATCATGAGGTTCGGAGTTTCTCTTTTACTGTTTCTCTAGACTGATCTGTGGAAGTACTAGCTTTTAGAATTCAATCCATACACAAACATTCCATTGCTGAAGTTCATTGGATGGAAATGAAAGCTTCTTACGACCTGGCACACACACGTCATTTACTGTCAGCTTTTTCACACAGATGGATGCAACTCTATGCAAAAGACTTCAAAAAGATGTTCGAGGTTTCTGTTAGCATTACAACTAAAGTATTAAAAAGATTGACATTTGTTCTTATAGAATCATGCTCAGTGATTACTGTCAATGTTCATAGTAGTTGTCGATGCACGGAATGAGAGTCGACTTGGGTCACTGGATGCCAAAACGGAAATTGATGGTGTTTTTGAAATATATTTATACGCCTGTACATCTGGGAGCAAGCCATTTGTGGTATTTGCTTTGTGAACTGATTGTCATTGGACCTCCAGAAAACAGGGAATCTAGTTAAAAGTTCTGGGGCTCAAGTAAAACTTTTTGATTTATTAAACAAATTTGCCCGAATGTCATTGAGTAAAATACAGTTCGTTTGACCTTGGCACCACAAAAACTGAGTGTTCATTGGCTCAGATAGCAGCAGGTCACTTGAAGCTCACTACCGTTGTATGAACCATGAAAGTGCTAGATATGTTACTAACTGCAACTATAGGAAAATCATTCTAATTGTTAATAGTGAATCATGTAGCAAAAGAGTTAAGATTGATATTGATTGATTGATTGGTGTTAAACCCCTTCCTCAAGGGTGTTATAATTGTATGACGGATGTGTATTCCAAACGTAATAATGACACTAATACTTGAATAAGTGTGATAATCGAAAGTATTAGCATGGGTATAAAACAACTCAGTTAAGATAGATCTCGACGTTCTTGGCTGTTAATACTGATACACGAGTCGACTATTCACTGGCTTTAGTCGGTTCGAGTGCTATAAAATATATAGGTTTATCGCAGACTATATGTGAAACTATGGTTTTATGCAGGTTTCATCGATATTTCAATGGTAGTGGAAATTCATTCATTTTTGTCACCACTATATACCATTGCCCAGGTCCAAAACAGACTAGGTTTCAGAATAAACTTCGTGGTAGACGGCAATTTCACAATAAAGTGTCATCTAAGCTTTTACCAGAGTGACCGAGAGCTCGTGGTAACGCGAAAAACAATGGCATATGCTTCGTGTTACACGAAAGATGCGTAACTTAGACTGTATCCGTCACTTTAGCCACACAGGTTTTAAAACAGAAAATACTGTAGACTGAATTACAGGAAAGAATGTGCTATACTGGGGTAAGATAATACAGCACTATGTAATGTTTCTCAGACTGGTCAGGTAATAGCAGGAACATTGAACTCGGTTCGTCAAACGATACTTCAACATACCGAAAATAGGTCCTACTAGACTTGTAATGGACTGTAGTTAAATAATACGGCACAATACATTGTTCACCCAGACGAATCAGAAAGTCGAATGTACATTAAGTACTCATCATGCGTGGTATTACTGATATTGTGAAGATTATTATGGATCATTACTTTAAACGAATGTCTATATTCTTTGCTTGTAATTATTATAATCGAAAAATAAGACATTTGATAAATATAATCAATCACCTATGGAAAATGAACATTTTTCTCACCAGTTTTACTTTAAGAATGTTGTACGTGACTAACTTCAGTGCCTTTTTTTTCCATCGAAAAGAAAAAAAATAGGACATTTGATATATTTAATCAAACTAACTTATGAAACAAATGGACACCTTTCTCATCATTTGCGACTTTAATTATGCACAACACTCAGAAGTACACATGCGCTGACACTACATCATCATCAATAAATCAATTGGTTGTTATCACACCACCTCACCCGAGGCCTGAGGTGTATGAGCTTGAATAGGGTCATAAAAGTCCGTACAGCCTTTTGAGAAAGGTCAATATTCCGTGTGTTCATATCAAATTTAACGACGTAACTGATATCATTTTCCACCTTTAGGCATTGATAACACTTAGCGTTTAGAGATAGAAAACAGGTTGGCTTATAGCTTTGTTATATAGGATCCAAGTCGGTGAAAATAATTTCGTAATATTCCACTGTGGTGGAATTTAACCAACCGTAATATGGTTTAAACGGCGTTCACATCTGTGTGAACCCTAATATCAAAGTAACAGTAAAAGAATGACGGACATGGTTCCAAAAAAGACTGTGTGACCGGTCTACTGGGTTTCGGTTTAAGTACAAGATGCAATTTATTTCCATACTGGTGTAGAAATAATGGCCACATTAGATTAGGCTAAGCTCAGGTAAACCTGGTCAGTAAATGGACCGAAAAGTGGCCCGACTATCCTGGTGCACTGCAGTTAAGTAATGAAACACCACGAAGTGTAAGCCTAAATTGTTTTTGGCCAATGATTGTAACAGATGTCAGCGTCATTTCTAGGACTAAAATGCATTACAATAAAGAGATAATATTGACATTTGCGATGGTAGATAGAACAGTACTTTGCATGCATTATTTGTTACAGAAGTTGGCAAATAAATTCAACTGATCATCAGTATGTACTCGCTGTGACATTTGTAATAAATTTTTTTTCTCAGTTGTTTCACTCAGGGAATACTATCCTCGACCCAAATTAGCCAGTAGCCAATATTCATAACAAATGGTGGTATGCAACAGAGCGGAAGTCAATCTTCTATA
This sequence comes from Katharina tunicata, assembly GCA_032466195.1. Classification (NCBI taxonomy): domain Eukaryota; kingdom Metazoa; phylum Mollusca; class Polyplacophora; order Chitonida; family Mopaliidae; genus Katharina; species Katharina tunicata. The sequence goes on along the minus strand of JAVFBZ010148284.1, from coordinate 12,144 downwards.
TTGCGATCGGTTGTTATCTTGGTCACAGTAAATTTTCTATCTGTCGATATTTCATCTGGTTTTACACTATCAATTACCATTAAGCCATGCAACATCACGGAAATACTTACTCGTTTTACATAGATAGGAATATTTTAAAATATATTAACAACTCCGAAAAACAATAATGAATTCATTTTAACTAAACGTTTCCGTTTATAAAACAAACTATCATCAGTAGTGTACTGAATATGGTTTGTTGAATAAACCGAAAGTCGAATCAAAATTAAATCAAAACTTTCTTTTTTTAAAGTTGTTACCGTACTTCACTATGTTAGAACTCTTCAATGGTGGTCATGCTGATATAAACTTACTTTAATTCCATATAAAACCATATCTTAAAAGCTGAGTTCTATGATACCTCCGAATAGATCAGCACATGCTATCTACAAAAAATATTTCCGTTCGTCACAGAAAAAGTTCAAATACATCAATTGCGTTGCAAAGAAGCAATTTGAAATTACTCTACGAGTTTGATAAATGTGGTATCCTGCAACCCTTATGTAACATCTCTATTATTAAGAATAAAGTTTCCATTTGAAGACAATGTCTTACGATCTTTGGTTAGAAGGTTATTAGCGACCAAAAAATCAGTCTTGTGAAATTACATATATTTAGACGAAACGAACATGGTGTCGTAAGTCTTAAACCAAACTACAGTTTCAGCTATTTATTGAATGTGCATCAAATACAAATATAGGGCGTTATTATTTAAATGGTGTTACTTATTAATGCGACTTCTTCGTACAATGTTGGCATCTTATTACTGCTGCACCAGGTAACATGAATATTCTTAGTAACCAGTACACTTCTCTTATGGATGACAACTTCTTTGTTTAGTAACAATGCAACGTTTCGGTTTAGATTCTAAAACCGTGTTTAAGCTGAATGTAAGCCGAAACGTTGCATTGTTACAAAACAAAGCAGTTGTCATTCATAAAAAGTGTACTTATTAGTATATACTTTAACTTCTGAATGCCTATCAAACAAGTAAAATATTCTTAGTGTTTCCGCTGGCCGGTTGAGTTTTTCTAACTGGGTTGTTCCCTCACAGTTGCAGCACTCGCCAAGTTTTGTTCCTCATGTGGTTGGAAAAGCTAAACATTGCAGACATTGCGTTCACCACATTCTGTAGTGAAAACGCGACACAAAAATGCCACCAACAAAATGCGATGCTAAATGTCCCAATTATTATTGTCTCAAACATGTCCCATTTTCGCACAAACATCAGTCATAATTTAGGCAATGTTTTTATAGGTGCTTTATAATAATAATCAGTTACATGCATAATAAGTTTATTCGCTTTTGTTGCTTTGTTGTTAGGGTAACAGATTCCACAACTTCCAGCAAGACCATACTTGACAGCTGTGGTACAATGCAGCTTAATCGATAGCTGAGGAGAAACTGTGGACAAGTAAACAAAATTCGGTTGACGGTTTTCCTTGAATCAAAATTTATGACAAATCGCAGCGGTAACTACTTCTCGAATTGATCTTCCTTCAAATACAACGTCATGAGGCAAATTTTGCCCAATGTCAGTCTGATAATAAATCATTTGCAGAAAAGCAATAGCTGCAGAATGTAAAGCAATTTCCTTTCAATATGGCGAGTATTTTTATTCAGCTAAATACAGTCTTAATGCATCACTGTGACAAAATAATGTAGGTGTACTCTCCAGGGTATGCTCACATGTTTCGTAATTCAGAATTTTCTCTTCCGATTTAAATTTACTAGCAAATTTAAAAGTTATGCAATGCAATCTTAGTGACATTGCAATTGTCTCCGTTTTATTTCAGTTTAGTTTAGACAGCGAGCATCTTCGTACCAACACGCTATATGAAGACGAGAGTATATATTTAATTAGTCGCTATCCCTGTGTCAGTGTGATTACCCGTTTTAAATGAAGATGAGATTATCAGAATAACCAAAAACAACAAACACATTTGTGGGTAATATCTAGATAATAAAGACACTATTTCAGTGTCCCTGTGTCATTGCTTACTGTAGTTTAGTTTTTATAATTTAATGGTGCATACAGACTCCGTATCGGAGTTCTATTCGCGCCAGGTCGTGCCAGGCGTTTACCTTTGTGGACTGCTGTATATTTTAAGACTTGATTAAAAATATTTTACATTAATACATTTTATCAAATTTAAAATTGTTAAGCTTTCTTGGTTTGTTTAATGGTTATAGATGGCCGAGGAATACCTACAGAAAGAAGCGTATTTACCATATATCGACAAGCAATCGTGAAACGTGAGCAACGCAACAGGAAATGATCAATAGTATCCACCTCTCCACATTCATCACAATTACCATCAACATGTTTACCAATTGTACACAAAAAGGAGTAAACTGGAAAATGGCCGGAATCCCGGTGGAGGCAAGCCCAATTTTCTTTCTTTACATTGATACAAAAATATATATATGAAGATGAGTTTGAAGTCAAGACCCAATTTAACACTAGAAAAATACAATTATATAATAGAGCGCAAAGCTTATAAAATATAAATATCAATAAGAAAAGGCGCTATGCAAAATGTAATAAGGAACGTTTGGTCGTTTATCCTGTAAACATTTTCCATTTTCATAAACCATACGAACTTATAATAACTACTTGCAGGAATGACATTTGTTGTATATGTAGAATTACTGATTATCATTAAACTTCAAATCTGACACGGTTAGTATCAACATTAAATCTGTCGGCAGTCGAAACATCTTGTTTGGAACACTTATAGCTTAGTCACAAGTCTAATTAAATATAGGAATAACATGTTGAACTGTCTTTGGTGCCTGTAAGACTCCTGTATGAACTGATTAGAAAGTCAAATTTAACAATGAATACATTATAATGTAATATAGACACAGCTTGTAAGACCATATGTTACTGTCATGGGATGCGGGTAACCAACTCAATTCGTAAAGTGTCAGGTCTTTTTTTGCCTGAAAATCAGACTAATCTAAATACAGATCACCCGGATCAGTTGGTAAGTACGAAGTATGTGATATCGCAATTGTTTCACATATACTTATAACATCAACTTGTGGGGTTTTTTTATTGTTTTTTTTTATATATAATACTTTAATGGCATACGTCATTCCTTATCGGTTCCATATTCTTTGTAACAAAAATTATAGATTGATTGCAAGACTCTTAGTCTATGTCATAAAATTTCCTCAAAGGGTTCATCAAAGAACGGATATTTTGTTAAGAGAAAGGATAGGAAATGTCCGTGCCTTCTTTTAAAATATACCTTAAAAGTAATCTGTTAGAGTACCTTGGACAGGATATTATGACATTATTCCGCATAAAGTCATTTACATCTGAATAAAATGGATTTTAATCAGTGATGGAGTTCTGTGTAGCAGGACGGATAATGTTGTTTTTAATGTTTGCTCAGTTAAGAAAATAACCGATTATTTCGTAGGAGTGCTTATCAATGTCAAGACGCCGATTATAATTTGTCAAATCTTATCAGAAATGTAACAATAAGTTCAGCTGTATGTCGTTAGACAATACCTGATTACATAAGACAAGTATCTTTTTCTGTGATTACGTTATCACTGATTTAGTCATCAAATGGTTCATTATCACAATCTACAAATACTTACAACGTTATACACTGTTTACATTCATTTAAAGGTGTTTACAGTTTAAAGACACATATGCACCCACAAATTCTGTATTTTGTGTTTTTACATAATAACATGAATTATAGACATTTTTTTATCAAAAAGTAAAAGTTAGAGGCATTCCGGTTATTCTACCCCCAGATTTGAAAGTAAAGGTAGTTTAAAGGCAACAAAAAAACTGAAAATTCTGCCAGAAATTTTAATTGGAAATGTGTCAATCTGATGTCACATCTCAGACACTCTTTGATGTTCCGACGTCACTCCGAGTCAACCGTGTAAGTCACATCCCTTACAAGGTTCAAAATGTTGGCTCGTTACAAACAAGGTCATTCACCGCGGCTCGATAAAAGTCTTTGTGAGCAAATATGGCCAGCCCTCTCTCCGTTAAATTCAAATAACTTCTAGATTTATCCTGGTCCGTACAAGCTTTGTACCCAATGAATAATTTTTAATTTAACGTGACTGTTTTAATTTTTGAACAAACATCAAATCTTGTGAAAAAATCAAGGCAAACTGAATTAGTTGAAAAATCTTAATTTTGGGTGCATATTTGACTTTAAGACCAATCTTTTACGTCCAATCACCCAAGGCCGCACATCCAAAAGTGAAACAAAATGACCTGATTAACCATTTTTAACATTTTAACATGCGAATGTTTCAGTTTTAAAAATTGTCCAAGTTGTTAACGTTAGAGCCACGTATGCTATAAACTGAGTAATCTTTTAAAATATTGCAATTATGATTTTGATTCCATTAAAAATTATATCTTGTGATACAAACCGATCCTCTTAAGGTACTTGATGGCATCAACGTTGTCAAACAAGTCCCCCATAAAGGTTACTGTGTAGAACTGTTGCCTAATAGGGACAAGGTCCACACGATATGTCAGGTGATATGTGTTGGATTTCGTATATGCAGTCACACACATTTCACAATTTGATTCCTGTTCATCTTTGTCAAGGGGATGCTTTTCCGTGAGGTGGCTGTGGCCTTATACGACATTGCGTTAGAACCACTTGATCCTTTCGAGAAATTTCATGGGAGTAAGTATTTTGTGCTATGGCAGGGTGTATGTCATGTTATGTTTCCGAAGATACCCAGATGGCTGGGTATCCAACAGAAGAGAATTTCTGATCCACTGGCTACTATACCTTTACACTGATTGATAATATGCAGGATCGATATGTGCTTGAGTCGGCCCAATCTCTATTCAATTAGTATGGACTTACCGTAGACAAATAAGAAAAACTATTGACTACCCATTGACTGAGAAGCTACAAACCACCAGAGTGTTTCGGCAAATTGTCAAATTGTAAATCCTAAATTGTTTTTCTAAATGTTTTTCTGTCTTTTCCAATTCCCATTCAAATAATGACTGTGGGGCAATATATAATAAGTGCCGATTGTAAATAGTGTATTCATTACCTACACATGTTAAACTTAAACCAGAGTTCGTTTACATTTGGTCCAATACATCGACATTGTAACGTGCAGCTTGTTGTCTCATGATAGATTCCGCATGCAATCCTGAGTGCTATTAGCAAGTATCTAAACAACATGCGCATAAACGTCAAATATACTTACATATTCGGTTTTCAAGTAAATGACTCCCCCACTAGAGTGGTATCTTTGGCATATTGTTGATTGGGTGACCTTTTTCTGGTAGTCAATCTGAGAAGAAAACAAAATAGTTTAAATTTAACATTTCACCAAAAAATAGCAGGCTTTATTTATTGAGTTCACTTAATGTACTCACCTCAGTGTTGCACGTAATATTTTGTTTGTAAAAACAGCATTAATGGCTGCTTATAATACTTATGTAGCTTGCTATCGCTCCTTTTATCTCAAATCAACTTAAAAAAAATACAAGCGGTAACTCGTTGGACATGCCATTTGGTGGGGTTTTGAACATGAAACATACAGTTATACAAAAATGTAAGCTTTTGGCATTGTATTACCTGGATGTTTGCCGGATGTTTTACTGTTCATTAAAAGCATTTAGCGATGCCATTTATAGTTTGTATTACAACGCTAGCTTGTAAAGCAAATATACAATATGAGTGAAATGAAAACCATAACAAATAAATTGTTTAGACACACATCATATACTATCGGTGTGGTTCGCAGCACACAATAGTAAAACAACAATAATACACAATGACTAACTAAGAACGTATCAACCCTCTGTCTTGGGTAGCATGCTGTGAGGTTACTTCCATACTGTCATACTTAGCACTTGAGGAACATTATTTTTTCAATTTTGCTAAACGCTTGATTGGTGTTCACAAAATCAGGATGTATGACAAATCCGGACTGATGAAGGTTCATTTTACTGTTGTTTAAAAATAGAAGAAATAAGACATCCTCCACTCAACGATTTATGTTAAACGTTAGCAAAACACAGCAAAATAATATTTTTGTCTTTTTTTGTGTGTGATGATATCGAAGTGTTCAGCACTTAAACACGAAAACAGACTGTATAAGACATGTGTCATGGCTACTGACGTGACATGTATTAAGCTAGTCACTTTATGACGTATAACAATTGTTGTTTCTCAGGTTATTTTAGCCATGATAAGAACATTCGTTTCTTTTCCAACTGAGTTTTACCAGCTGCCAAGACGGGCTAATACTTCTACAAAGAACAAATCAATAGCACTAACACCACCGAAAATCACTTCGTGACCACCCATTCATTGCACGTCATCAACCAGAGTGTAGAATATTTACTTTACATCTGCTTTGAAAAGAAGGTAAAATCTTTCCAAATCAGGCCAACAACCCTATAACTTGAACGTATGGCAATATATCCACGCCGCTCGAGTATTATTGCATTGGCTTTATGGGTTTTATGACATGAAAATTTAAATATGAAGAGTGAAAGAAAGTTATTTTTCTATACCTAACAGCAATTGATTCGTTTCTTTTTGTACGTATGATACTGGCGTTAATACATTAGGTTAACTAGCTACAAAAATAGGAATGGACTCGCTGTTTAAAGCTGATGTTTGATATTTTTAGCAAAGAGGTTGAGAAGCAGCCCAGTTGATTGAGGGTTGTACTGTCGAGTCTATCGTAGGCCTTATTACATATACACAAATATATATTTGTGTATAAATGTAAAGAAAGAAAACGGTGCTTGCCTCCACCGGGATTCGAACTTGGGTTTCTGGCTACCAGGGCCAGTGCTCTGAATAAATTTTTTTAGAGATTCCCAGTGGCAGTGGCGTTCACGGGGCGTTTTGAAAGAGGTTTCGTCAAGATTTCCCATCATACACCGGCAACGCAAAGTTCCCATCTAAGTTGCAAACCCTTAAGAACGACGCTAAACAGTAACCAGTATATTAAACAAATAAATGATGCTAAGTAGTATTTGTCAACTTCAATTCCATAGCAAAAACCTATGCTTATAGTCCTATTATTGTATTAAGGTATCAAGGGGTCCTCTGATGATAGTTATCTGTTTTACCTGATGGAAAAAAACTGGGCGATGAAACGTAAATACTTGTACGAATATTACTAAATGTATGAAAATTTAAGGCAACTTACACTCTCGTGACCCTTTACTTACTAACTTAAAAGTTATAATTTACGTGAGGAAATAACATACTAAACACAGGACAAAAACGTTACAATAAAGTACCTCACGTGACCCTTACACAGGACGTAAAAATCAAATATGTTTATAGTCCAAAACAATAAACTCCAGTTAAAAAATACCCAATACATGTTCTGAATTTCTTAGTTATTTAAACACTTACTTAACAGTAAAAAAACGTAATTTTCAATACTTATAATTTCGTCCAATGGTCTTGTACAACTAAAAAAAAAAATTCTCTTACAGAGCTTTGCAATGCTCGGATACGTAGACAACAAGCCCATGGTATTAACACAGGAATAACAAAAAATTGGATGGATTCATCAGGGTTTAGGCGAAAATCTACCCAGATATATCAGTGTATGATACAACAATATTGATAAAACGTGTTGATGGATCTTACCTTCATGCAGCGCCTGTTCCTGCTCTAGCACATACTTATAAATCCATCGTGTAACAATGACAAGACAACTGAACTCTATAACACTCTTTGCAGTTTCTAGTGATTCGATATCACATTCTGCACCAATTAAACCATGCTGATACCAATTAATTACCACCTGTGAATCATATGACAGAGGACTTCCTGTTCTTTGACGAATAGGTTTTAGCTATCGGTTATACGACGACTATTCACATTGAACTGGCACAAACCGGAAATGTGTTCGTAGATATTAATTACCATAGTAATATGCACCGGGCATAAAGGTTATATGGGATTATCATCGTTTATTTTTTCCATTTAATTTATAGGATGAAGGGGCCTCAAATGATTGAGCAAGATCACACATTTCAACAGTTAATTATACTATGTTATGTACATATTATTAACCATATAAACGATAATATATAAACTAAAAGCTGCCTTTGGTATTAACTACGCGGCAATGGCATCGCTTTTGGAACAATACTTATAAGCATGAGATGATACGCAGAGCAGATTGTGCGTGTAATTTTTTAATTATGTTTTTTGTTTTTTACAAAAATCTCTCTGGCTAAGGACAGTATGTTTCCAGATGATATTCATGGACATACTTAGCACTGGAGGAACATTATCTTTCCAACAGCAAACACACTTAAGTGACTTCCCCTTTTGTTCGTTGTGTTTGAGTTACCTTCTACTGTTGGAATACACCGCCGTCATATAAGCGAAATACCATTGAGCATGGCGTTAAACACAAATTAATCAATTTACAAAAATCGATTGCACTGATAGGAAGGTATGTCGATCATATGAGGAAGAATTTATGCACTTATGTATTTATTTTATTATTCCTTTCATCGTCGTACTCAACTTATTTCACCTCTACATGTACTGCAATTTTGCCGGAAACTGTCCCCTATCAAAGCAGATTGCTTTACATTCCACAACAGAACGAGCTCATCTTGAACTGAAGATAAAAAAATTAGGGCAACTGGAATATTAAATCAAAATTTCGCCGTGTAATCTGTTGTGTCATTTCTTGCTACAATATTTCCATACATTATCTAAAGACCTTGTGTACAGTTAAATGAGAATTAGCCCATACATCTTGTAATAATCAACGGCGAATGAAATGACTGTACATTAAGTGCAAAAATCAGGACATCCAGACGTGATTGAAAGCACAAAAAATTAAAACAAATTTTAATATTGTGGCACTTATCACTACACACTGGCGACTTTATATTAAATATATTAAGTTTAATACAATACATCAGTTGCTCCTCTGAAATGTCTTTAGGGGTGGAAATGTCTGGGTCGTGCCAGCATGCAACTATCAATCTAGACAATTCGAGAAAACTACAAGGAATAGAAGACCAGCTTATTCGTGTCGAATTAAGCAACTGTCATTACGAGTAACCAATACCTGTATTAATATGTAGATTGATTTTTCTGTTAAGTGAATCCTTAACGGGATGGAACTATTTGTACAAATCTTGTAACTCACTATTCTAAAAAAAAAAATTGAAGTCTCTTGAACCATAAAGGCCTCATTTATTTATCGATACCTCAACAACATTGGCTTAACTTATCTCGATTTCTTAATTTAAAAAATGTCACCAGAACACTGCACTATCAACATGACCATGTTGTTCCTCCTTTCATCAAAGAATAATCCTATTTTAGAAAATCAATCTGCCTACATAATAACACTCATTGATTTGACTGTTTTGATCGTCGAACTGTTCAACGGCGGTAATCTTCGCGACGTGTTCACAAATCAAATCGGAGAATTAAACACATCTTTATTGATTGAAATAAAGTATGTCGAAATAAATAGTCAGTAAGGGTTTCAACATGTAAAAACAATTTTATCCTCTGATCATCGCGTGCAATTTGATTGGATAGTATCTCCCACGAGCCATCTCTTGGTGTTGATAATAAGGTAAATCAGATATTCTGTCACTGAATAATTTAACATTTAATTTCATACACTGTATAACAGAAACAGGGATTGGCCTACGCGACATATACACTCTTATATCAATGCATCTCCCTTATCATACATAAATAATGGATTTATGCAATGCAATTTATGCCTTATAGAATCACAATTTTGTAAGGCTATCTAAGAGTTTGTTATTTGTTATCCAGCTGCTACAAAAGATAAACATGTTTCTATAGTTGTGTGCGTAATTCAGAATATGTTTTTCGACAGGAATGTCATACACAAATCGATATACTTTACTGCAAACATCTGGGTGTGGTTTTTTTTATTATTATTTTAAGCTGATTGTACAGTCATATTATTACCTGCCGTTCATTAGTTGTAGGCAATCATGGTCCAATAGTCGTACATGCGCCCGATTACAGAACAATCCTGTGTTCGAATTAACTCTAAATTTTTAAGTGGGTAGTACAACGTAATTACGTAATTATACGTAATGTCCTCATGGCCGAAGAAATTATTAAATGAGCAGTATGTGTCAGATTTTCGTTTTCGTATATGATAATGATCGTTTCATTACCTACTGATAGATGGATTACGGTTACAATCCGGATTTGGGTGTTTCATTCTAACTGAACTCGAAACAAAATATGCAAAACATACTGTTGTTAATTTCCATGATTTTTGTACTGACCAAAAATGATGTTCGTAGGAGCTTGCTGTCGACATTTATAATTCGCGGTATATGTTAAGGGTGTATTTGCGTTCATGCTGAAATAGAAATAACGCAAAGGTTTAACTTTAACAAAACAAGTGAAATTATAATACACAGATGAATACACCTGATATACATATTTGCACATGAATTCTTGTTTTATGTAGCGTTTCAAAATAATTCCAGGCGTATATTTGAGTGATTGAAATTACCTAATTATAGAGAAAATCAGTTAACCATCCACACATTTAGGTTTTTATCACTAAAATAGTTAATTCATTAACAGTTTATATACAACAGCAAATATTGTTAAGTACTTGTCGACTTAACTATTTCTGAAAACAATTGCAGTCGAATGGTCGCGATATTTTTGTGACTTACTCAATACGATTTCTACAGAGGTTAATGTTTGGTCGGAACTTTTATCACCACTATTGGTGTATGAATCAGACTCGCAACACACTCACAACAAGGATATTTCTGGAAGCAAAACACTGTAATATAAGTTGCGGAGTTAACACCTGAAACGAATCAAAATCATGTTGCTTGTTTAGCAATGGAAACTACAGACCCAACGTCAATATCAACTGCTTCCCTAACAGGTGAGAGAAACTCATTTCCGTTACATACTATTGATCCAAAATAATGATTTCACTTTAAGCCTTATTGAATGGTCTCTATACCAGACCTGCGTTGATCCATGAACGGAAGACGGCGGTTCATTGCTAATATACCAAGCAACAACCAAAGCGCCGAGATTGTCTTCCAAGACTACATGTACATCAAATCCATGAATGTAGGTAATTTGACAAATTTTGATATAAGTGGGAAATGCGAAGTGTATCGAAAACAAATTAAATGGTTCATCAAGGTGGAAATACAAGCAGAATCGCTGATAAAATGCATCTTCTGTTACTGTTATTTACAATACGACACATTGATAGCAAGTGTTGCTCAAACGACATGAAAATGAACACACACGTTGGTCACTTATATTCTGTTACTACTCATTGTTGATAAAATAAGATCGAACATTGCGAGGATATGCGTTTTAATGAGTCTGATAATCACAGATTCATTATGGTTCGGGCAGATATCATGTAGATATGGGTCAGCTGTGCAGATCCACGACCACGTATTGTCAGTATGAACAAATTATAATATTATACACCAAAAACATGAAATTTTTGATATTAGACTTAAGATGAATCATTTTCGAATTGGCTCGACATTGTAAGTAAATTATTCCGTTTGACGAAGGCTCATTACAACTTTTGATAGTTAATAGAAGCATGTGGCAACGTTAACTTTTCTATTGCTACATTAGCTGTGTTATATAACGTTCCGTAATACCTTAACAACGTCATGTCAAACAAAGGTGCTAAACTTATGGCTTAACGGGGGTAATAATGTTTAACAAGGTTGATTTTATAATATCTTAATCATTTATTGGACTTATTTGCTGTCATAAAACCTTTTTAGATAACTTCAAGTAAGTCATGTACCTTGTGATGCCCCATTTAGATTATGCTGGTCAGTCCAACTTTTACAGCTGTTAAGCCGGACACTGTTGAACATCAGCTCTTATGAGTAAATTGATCTCGAAATCTCGCGAAATACCTGTATGTTTGATAGTGAAATACGGATAGTAGCTAAAATAAGATTCATACATGTATAGTTAGATAAATGAATGTAAACTTTGAGTCATCCAGGTAAATACGGAATAATGAACAAACAAATAAATCTGGTTCTCTGGACAGTATTATTTTAGACTGACGTTGCGA